>PYHX02000494.1:74861078-74918456 GCA_004302925.2 Cochliomyia hominivorax | reverse complement strand
TTGTGAAAAACTTTCACTTAAAGGAAAATTTGTGCGAATTTTTCCTCTTAGAGGAAAATTTGTGATTAATTTTCTCTTGAGAATTTTTTTTTTAAATTTTCTCTTAAAGGAATTTTTTAAAAAAAAAATTTTCGTAAAGGAAAATTTGTGAAAAATTTTCTTAAAGGAAAATTTGTGAAAAATTTTCTTTTAAAGGAAAATTTGTGAAAATTTTCTTTAAAGGAAAATTTGTGAAAAATTTTCATTTAAAGGAAATTTTGTGATTAATTTTCTATCAAATGAAAATTTGTGAAAAATTTTCACTTAAATGAAAAATTTTTTTGAAAAATTTATTTTATAAAGGAAAATTTGTTAAAAATTTTCTCTAAAAAGAAAATGTTTGAAATTTGAAAAGATTTATGATTTTAAAACAAAAATTTTAAGAAAATTATTGAAAATTTTTTTTCTTAAAAGAAAATTTGTGAAAAAATTTTTCTTTTAAAGGAAAATTTGTCATTAATTTTCTCTTAAATGAAATTTTGTGAAAATTTTTCTCTTAAAGAAATTTAGTGAAAATTTTTCTCTTAAAAGAAAATTAGTGAAAAATTTTCTCTTAAAAGAAAATTAGTGAAAAATTTTCTCTTAAAACAAAATTTTTGAAAAATTTTTCTCTTTAAAGAAAATTAGTGAAAATTTTCTCTTAAAAGAAAATTAGTGAACAATTTTCTCTTAGAAGAAAATAAGTAAAAAAAATTGTCTTAAAAGAAAATTTGTGAAGAAGAAAATTTTCTCCTAAAAGAAAATTTGTGAAAATTTTTCTCTTAGAAGAAAATAAGTAAAAATTTCTCTTAAAAGAAAATTTGTGAAAAATTTTCTGTTAAAATAAAATTAGTGAAAAAATTTCTCTTAAAAAAAATTAGTGAACAATTTTCTGTTAAAAGAGAAATTAGTGAAAAAATTTATCTTAAAAGAAAATTACTGAAAAATTTTCCCTTAAAAAAATTTTATTAATTTTCTTTAAAGAAATTAGTGAAAAATTTTCTGTTAAAAGAAATTAGTGAAAAATTTTCTTTTAAAATAAAATTTTAATTTTAGTAAAATTTCTCTTAAAAAAATTTTGTGAAAAATTTCTCCTTAAAAGAAAATTTGTGAAATTCTCTTAAAAAAATTACAGAAAAATTTTCTTTTAAAAGAATTTTCTTTAAAAGAATTTTCTTTTAAAAGAAAATACGTGAAAAATTTTCTCTTAAAAGAAAATAATGAAAAAATTCTCTTAAAAGAAAATTACTGAAAATTTTTCTCTTAAAAGATTTTTCAGTAATTAAGTGAAAAATTTTCTCTCAAAAGAAAATTAGGGAAATTTTTTCTCTTAAATGAAAATTTTTGTAATATTTTCTTTTAAAAAATGTTGAAAATTTTCTTTAAAAGAAAAATTTATTAGAAATAATCTCTTAAATGACAGTTTGTAAAAAATTATCTTTAAAGAAAAATTTTGCGAAATTTTCTCTTCAAAAAATTTTTGTTAAAAGGAAATTTTTATTGATAATTAAATATTGATAAAAATCCATAAATTCTTGTAATTTTAATACTTTTTTCTTTTTATCTCTTTTTAGGTAAGTCCTGTCTGGATTATAACTCTTGTTCGTAGGGATTAATGAAAACGACAAGTTTTTCCACTTAAAACATTTATGTCTTCAAATGTAAGTAACAAAATACTCAAACTACTAAAATGTTTTTAATTCTACCCAAAATAACGTTCACTCCCCTAAAACTGCTTAAAAATTGTGTTGAACTTTAATAAAAGATGTCGCTGTTTTTGGGTTACGGAGGGATTTATTTTCAAAAAGTAACAACTTGTTACTTTTTCAAAAAATTTCCATGTGCTTTCTTTCCATCTCACATTTATGGCCTTTTCAAGTAGATGACGTCATTATTTGGCTTATTGGAAATTAATGACGTCATTTGCCGTTTTGTGACCTTAAAAAGCTTTTCTTCGCTTTACAGCTGTTTTCTATTAATCTTCTATTTTGTTTACCTTTCATCGTTACTCATACGAAAGTGAAACTTTGTAAACATTTGTGAGTTTGTGTTGGTATTTTCCCGCCATTTTTTATTATTGTTCTTGTTGTTTTACAACAATTTGGGTTACTAGGTTTTTTTCTATTTCCTTTTTACATTGTCCTCTGTTTATGTGTATTTGTTTTTATCTGTTTACTTATCTTCTATTCCACTTCTTACTTTATTTCATTCTTATTCTCTTCTTTATTTCCTTGATGTAGAGGAATGTGCGCTTAATATTTGTATTTGTATGCGCCGTTATATAACCACGTGGTCTTTTTGGGGAGTTTTTTGGAATTTTTTGTTGTTTTATGTTTTCCCGTTTGCTTCATCATTAGTTCTCTCATTAGGAGAGATGTAAACAAGAGCTGAACTGAAGGAGAGGAGAGAGAAAGAGAGTAAAATAAGATGATTTCAAAGAATTGATTTAGTTTCCTTTAATATTCATTGTAATTTAAAGTGATATGGGGAAAACAGCTTAAATAGCTAATAAAATTAATTGAGCATATAATAAATTGTCTTGTAAAATGGAAAATTATCAATTTTTGCTTTTTATAACAATAAATTGATTAAATAATTTTTAATTTGTAGTTAAAAAATTGGCGAAATTTATTCGCTCATTTCGAAAATTAACTATTTCCGTACAAATTGGGATTATCAGGAATATATTGTGATTTATTAATTACAAATTGTAAATTTAAATTTAATGAAATTCAAAGAATTTTCATAAAAATATCTTTCTGCTTCGATTTTACTTAAAATTTCAGCAAAAAACACTGCAGTCTTACAGTTCGGTTCTACAACAAGTTCTAGTTAAGGTTCCAGTCCAGATCTACTTTAGATTCTAGTTCAGGTTTTAGCTCAGATTCGAGTTCAGGTTCTTGTTAAGGTTCTAGCTCAACTACTAATTCAGGGTCTAGTTCAGGTTCTATTTTAAGTTCTAGTTCAGGTTCTAGTTCAATTGTAGTTCAGTTCTAGATCGATTCTAGTTCAGTTTTAGTTCAGTTCTAGTTCAGTTCTAGATCAGGATCTAGTTCAGTTCTAGTTCAGTTTTAGTTCAGTTCTAGTTCACTTCTAGTTCAGTTCTAGATCAGGATCAAGTTCAGTTCAAGTGCAGTTCTAGTTGTGTTCTAGTTCAGTTCTAGTTTAGTTCTAGTTCAGTTCAAGTGCAGTTCTAGTTCACTTCTAGTTCAGTTCTAGATCAGGATCTAGTTCACTTCTAGTTCAGTTCTAGATCAGGATCTAGTTCACTTCTAGTTCAGTTCTAGATCAGGATCTAGTTCAGTTCTGGTTCAGTTCTAGTTCTGTTCTAATTCAGTTCTAGTTCACTTCTCGTTCAGTTCTAGAACAGGATCAAGTTCAGTTCTAGTGCAGTTCTAGTTCAGGATTTAATTCAGTTCTGGTTCAGTTCTGGTTCAGTTCTAGTTCAGTTCTAGTTCAGGATTTAATTCAGTTCTGGTTCAGTTCTAGTTCAGGATTTAATTCAGTTCTGGTGCAGTTCTGGTTCAGTTCTGGTGCAGTTCTGGTTCAGTTCTGGTTCAGTTCTAGTTCAGGATTTAATTCAGTTCTGGTTCAGTTCTAGATCTGTTCTAGTTTAGTTTAGTTCTAGTTCAGTTTAAGTTCAGTTCTAGTTCACTTCTAGTTCAGTTCTAGATCAGTTCTAGATCTGTTCTAATTTAGTTTAGTTCTAGTTCAGTTCTAGTTCAGTTCTAGTTCAGTTCTTGTTCAGTTCTGGTTCAGTTCTTGTTCTGTTCTAGTGCAGTTCTAATTCAGTTCTAGATCTGTTCTAATTTAGTTTAGTTCTAGTTCAGTTCTAGTGCAGTTCTAGTTCAGGATTTAATTCAGTTCTGGTTCAGTTCTAGATCTGTTCTAATTTAGTTTAGTTCTAGTTCAGTTTAAGTTCAGTTCTAGTTCACTTCTAGTTCAGTTCTAGTTCAGTTCTAGATCAGTTCTAGATCTGTTCTAATTTAGTTTAGTTCTTGTTTAGTTCTGGTTCAGTTCTAGTTCAGGTTCTAGCTCATGATCCAGTTCAGGTTCTAGTTCTGTTCAAGTGCAATTTTAGTGCATTTTTGTTTCACTTCTAATTCAGTTCTAGTTCTGCTCAAGTTCAGTTCTAGTTCAGCTCTTGTTCAGTTCAGGTTCAGATTATAGTTAAGATTCTATTCCATATTCTAGATCTGATTTTAGAGAGGAATCTATTACATATTCCAGTTCATTTTTCAATTCATATACTGCCGGATGAAAAAGACCCTAAAAAGACTCGTCTAGCGGCCATTTATCGAGTCATTTTTCTCATTTTTCCAAAATCTGGAACCTTTTGGATATTTAAATATTTTCCATCTGGCATCTCTGGTTAACACTGCTTTAAAATCGCCCAGTTGTAGAAACGTACGCACTCCATTGACAAAGGACAACGAAAACAACAACAACAAAACAGAAAAACACACATGTTTAAGGATAACGAGACTATTTTCATTTGTTTATTTCCTTTTCCCTCAGTTCGCTCCATTTGCAGAGAGTAAAACAAATCTCAGAGAGTTTTCATTTTTTTCTTTTATTTTTCAATATTGCAAATATTATTTTCAAAATTATGAGTGTGTAAGTCTGTGTCTGTGTGACTTTGAAATACTGATACATGAATGTGCAAATGAACTTTGGACAACAACACACAACACAATTAAGAACTCCTGCAAAAAGGGGAGAAAAAAAAACATGAACAAATAAGATGGAAGAAATTATTTGAACCGAAACTGTATACAAATTATAATCAAACAAAGTCAAAACCCCATCTCGTTGATGCCAAATGAATTCCAAAAAGTGAAAACTGAAAGTAAAAGAATTCACTTTTCTCCATTCAGTGTAGTGGTGAATGGCAAACGCGCGAGTTAGATGTGTTCAGGCACAGAGAGTGTTGGAAATATTTGAAACAAAAAATTCAAATACAAAATTTTGTAAAAAATTAAAAAAAAGTGAAAATTTATTGAATAAAGAAAATTTTCAAAAAATATCGAAAGCAAAAAATTTGATTTCCGAATTAAAAAAAAAATAATAATAAAAATCACAGTTTTGTTATTGAAAAATTTGCACAAAAAAGTGAAAATAAAAAAATCGTTTTTTTTTTGTTCTTCTGCTTGATTTGTGCGTGATAAAAATGTCATGATTTCATGTCCTTGAAGGATTTTGAAAGTTGTTTAGCTGAAAAGAAAATTTATTTAAATAAAATAAAGTGAAAATGTTTATAAAATAAAAAATAAATTTATATTTAATTTATCTCTTGTAAAAAGTCACTTTAAAAATCTTTATCTAAAAAATAAATAAATAAAATAAAATAAAATAAAATTATTAATTAAATAAAATAATTTTCAAAAAGTCTTACGTGATTTTGTGAAATAAATTTTAAATTTTCCTCCCAAAATATATTGCAATTTCTTGCATTTTGTGTAAATAAAAATTTAAATTAAAAAAAGAAATATTTCTCATCTTAAGAAAATACGCTTTTTTCTTGAATCTTAAGCAGAAAAAAAAGAAATAATTTCTATACTAATTAAGGATCCCCTGTAATTGTGAAAATTAACACTAATACAACCAACCGTTTGTAAATAAAAATCGAAAATAAGCAAATAACGGTACTTTAAAGGATTTTCGGAATAAGTAAAACAACACAAATACGATTAAGTCTTAAATCGGTTGATTTTCTAATTTTGGTTCTAATCAATTCCTGAGTCGATATAGGCTCTTCCTCCGACTGGATGTTCATGTAAAGCTTGTTAAGTACAGATCGCAATTCTGAAGATATCTAAACGACATTTGGCACATACTATTATATTTTCCAAGGACAATGCTTGTTAATGATGATCGGTCCATGATTTCATTTACTGCCCATACAAATGTCCCCTCCAGAATGGGGGTTTTTGGTCCATAAAATTCCTAAATAAAAAACGATGTTAACCAAATTTTATATAGGGGGGTCGTTCATACATTCTTCGTAGCAATCATTGACAACGAAAAAAGGTGTAGGCCTTCCGGTTCAAAACTTTTTTTCATTAAAAAAAATCCTTCGGTTCAAAACTAGATCAGTTCTAGTTTAATTTGGTTCAGTTCATGTTCAATTCTAGTTTAGATCTAGTTCTAGTTCAGGTTGTAGTTCAGGTTCAATTCAGGTTCTGATTCAGGTTTTAGTTCAGGATTTAGTTCGGATTCTAGTTTAGATTGTAGTTCAGTTCTAGTTCAGTTCTCGTTTAGTTCTAGTTCAGTTTTAGTTCAGTTCTAGTTCAGTTTAGTTCTAGTTTAGTTCTAGTTCAGTTTTAGTTCAGTTCTAGTTCAGCTTTAGTTCAGTTCTAGTGCAGTTCTAGTTCAGTTTTAGTTCAGTTCTAGTTCAGCTTTAGTACAGTTCTAGTGCAGTTCTAGTGCAGTTCTAATTTAGTTCTGATTCAGTTCTAATTAAGTTCTAGCTCAGTTCTAGTTCAGTTCTAGTTCAGTTCAAGTTCAGCTTTAGTTCAGTTCTAGTGCAGTTCTAGATCAGTTCTAATTTAATTCTATTTCAGTTCTAGTTTAGTTCTAGTTCAGTTTTAGTTCAGTTGTAATTCAGGTTTTATTTGAAGTTCCGATTCAGGTTCGAGTTCAGGATTGGTTCGGGGTTATAGTGTGTTTCTGGTTCAGGTTCTAGCTTAGACTATTATAATAGTTCAGTTCTGGTTCAGTTCGAATTCAGTTCTAGTTCAGTTTTAGTTTAGTTCTAGTACAGTTCTAATTCAGGTTCCAGTTTAGATTCTAGTTCAGTTCTGGTTAAGCTCTAGTTTAGTTCTAGTTCAGGTTGTAGTTCGGGTTCAATTCAGGTTCTGATTCAGGTTCTAGTTCAGGATTTAGTTCGGATTCTAGTTAAGTTTCTAGTTTAGATTGTAGTTCAGTTCTAGTTTAATTCTAGTTTAGTTCTAATTCAGTTTTAGTTCAGTTCTAGTTTTGTTTTGGTTCAATTCAAATTCAGTTCCAGTTCAGTTCTAGTTCAGTCCTGGTTCAGTTTGAGTTCAGGTTCTAGTTCAGGGTCAATTTCAGATTCAGTTTCAATTTCTAGTTGAGGTTCTTCTTTAGTCCTTATAGAACCGGGAGGTCCTTTTTATTTTATTGGTTATTCTAGTGTTAATGTTCATAAATATTTTAATTCAATTTTATTCCTCTTTTTGTCTGTTTTTTTTTGGTAACCTTTTTGGTGCATTGGCGTTTTAATCGATTTTCTTGTAAAAAAATTATAAAAACGAGTAAAAATCCAAAATAATTCTAAAACAACATTTGTGGGTTTTTTATTTATTTATTTATTTTTTTTTTCATAAAGCAGAATTATTTGGATTAAAGTATTCACAAAATTATATTTAAAATCCTTAAGGGTTTTTGGCATATTTTTTCAAAAAGTCTGAGAAAAAGAGAAATGAACGTTAAACCATAAATCATTTTAGGGTTTTGTGGTTTTATTTATGTATTTTTTTTGGGAAACTGCAAAAATTATCCTTTTTTTGCTTTAGCAAAAAGTTGTTCATCAAAAGTCCTTTGAAGTTCATGTTTAAGGAAGAGGGATTCGAGAGTCTTTTTTTGTTGTCAGTTTGTTTTAACTGTTTATTTTTGTAAAAAAAAATCCCTTAAGGTGAATTTGTGACTGGTAGTTGCTGCTTTTAACGTTCTTTTGCGGAAATTTCTTTATTTTTTAGCTTTTTATCAAGTGTCTTTTTTCCATTATTAGCTGCTGAATATATTTTAGTTTCTATTAAGTTCGAGTGTGTTCAAGTGACAAAAAAAGTTTTCTTTAAAAATTTTTTTAGTTTTTAGTGGTTTTTACTTCATTTTTGTTCCAGTTTCAAGAACTAGATAATTTTTTGACATTAACCTTCTTTTTTTGTTTTGTGTTTTTTTGTTCATTTTCATTGTTTTCTTTTTTTCTAATTTTGTTGTCGTTTTTTTGGGGTTTTTTGTTTGGGGTTCCTTTATTATTCTCTGGTTTTTGTTTGTTGATTTAAAGTGGTTTTCAAATATTTATCTTGAGGATGCTAACAAAAGGAAAAGGGACACAAAAAACTAACAAAAATTAGGTTAACTGACAGTGGTTTAAGGAAAATGAAATTTTAAGGTCAAAGGTCAGCTAATTCCTCTGTTCACAGATTAGGCTTATTTTGGAATACAGAAATTGCAGAACTTTTCAACTTTTAATTTCGATTTCTTGATTTTTTTCGTAAATATGATCATAGATTAGGCTAATTATGGCCAAAACAGCTGCATTTGTTAAGCTTTCAAAATTCAATGTATAAAGCTTTCAAAATTCAATTATTAGCATTTTTGAAGTGATCACAAATTAAGGTTCTTTTTCCAAAAACGCCTTTTTAGCATCAATTTGAGCTCATTTGTACCGGAAATCCAGTATTTACTGAGAACTTTAAATTTTAATTTTGGATTTTTTGTGGAAAGGAACACGAATTGAACTTCATTTTGACAATTCAGCTGCAGATACTTTAGACATGGATTTTGGAAATTTTTATAAAAATAATCACATTAGCGTTTTTATGCCTTTAATTCCTGCTTTTAATTTCGACAGAAGTGTTCAGAAATTGAGCTCATTTTGCCACGAAGTTTTTTAATTTATTTTTGATGTGGGAAAAATCGAGTTATCGACGTTTATATGCATTTTCAACTATTAAAATTGTGATCACAAAATAAACTTATCTTAGTCAAAATTGCAGTATTAGCGAAATTATGAACATATTTAAATTAAAATGGACATTTTAATAATCACGAATTCAAGTTATTTTTTGTTTTTGCGTCAAATTAAAATATTTGCTGTTGCTTTCAAACAATCACAAATTTAGTATACTTTTTTTTCAAAAGCGCAGTATTTGTGGATTTTTTTTTATTTTGCTTTTAAGAATTTTTCTATTATGATAAATATGATAACAATTTAAGCTCATTTTAGCCTGAAATGCTGTTTTAACGAAATCATGGGAATTTTTATATTAAACTTGAAATAAGATGAGCCGTATGAAAACTATCACAAAGTTATTTTTGCGTAAAACACCATGTTAAAGACAGCTATGGATATTTTTTGTATAAATTTAGTTGTTTTAAATTAAACTTATTTTGATGAAAGATGCAGTATTTAAAGTTTTTGTCAATTATTATTACTTTTTTTAATTTTTAAAAAAAGTGACCACAAATGAAACTTGTTGTAGCCAAAAAAGTTTTAAAAGATAATACAAATTAAGATTATTTTAGCCAAAAATGCTTTATTTATGAAATTAGGAATGTATTTAGCGTCAAGTTGCTAGTTTTGATTTATATAGAATGTATCACAAATTAAAGTCGTTTTTGCAAAAAAACACTATATTTTAAGTAAATATGAATTTTAACTTAATGCTAAAATGTTTAGTTTTGCTTTAAAGCGAACACAAAATAATCTTGTTTTTTAGAAAAAGGAAGTATTTACTCAGTTTTAAGGGTTTATGTCCATAATTGTTGATTTCGGAATTTTCATAAAATTGATCCCAAATGAAGCTTATTTTAGCTAAAAATGCTGAATTTATACATTTTTGGGGTCTTTATGTCTAAATATGTTTTTAAATCGATTTTTGATTTGATCTTAGATTAACCTTATTTTTGTCTTTTTTGATTTTTGTAAAGAATTATGAACTGCCAACCGATTTAAAATTTGTGTTCGAAAATTTACCATTATTTCAGTTTAAAATTTTCATTAAGAAAATAAAAAAGTCATCACCAATTTACTACAAAATATTGAAAAAAGTGTTTTATTGTAAAAATCCATAAATAAGAAATTAAGTGAAATTAAGTTAAAAAGTAAAAAAGTCATCTCCGTAAATTTTAATATGTTCCCAATAACGTTTTAATTAAATCTCGGTAAAAATGTGTGTTACTGATCGCATAAATTGCTTAAAAAATCATTCATATTTATAAAAGAACTTTAATTAGTGAAGTGAAATAAAAACTCTTAAAAATCATTAATAAAAAATTAATTAAATCAAGAATCGTAAAAAGGAATATATTTAATTTTCTCACACCTTTTGCTCAAACGCGACATGAGCCATAATTTTCAAGTCAGCTACACAGCACTTGGAATGTCTGACGATAATCAAACCAGCTATTCGTTGCCCTCGGTGGCCTCGTCTAGTCGTGCAGCACGCAATGTCAACTTTAATGATGAACAAAATGATTTGGCCGGTTATCCGCCACAACAACTGCCGCCACCGGCCAGACGCAGTTCAAAATTATTTCAATTTCAGCGGCCCAGATCGATGTCGGCATGGAGTAATATCAGTCACAGTAGTATGAGATTGGATGAGAGGTAAGTTTGGGGTCAGAGAGGAGGACCTTAAAAAATCACTGTATTGAACAGTGGTAAAAGGTGCCACAAATTTCTTCCAATTGTTTCCATTGTTCCTGAATACGACTCTATTAAAAATCTGCTGTGCTTCCTCAACGTATGTATGTTTGAGTGTGTCCCAAATTCCAAGGTTACTTAACTAACGCCTGAGGTTTTGTTGGTGTCATTTTGTACACAATTTCGGTATTTTTTCTATTATCATTTTCATTATTTTTTATTTTGTCTGAATTGCGTGTCGTGTTCATTTTTATTTTATCTATTTTCCTTCTTTTTGTACTCAGACATCATTCCGTTCCAGCTTTGCTGAATTGTTGTGACAACAAAAATATTGCGACACCAGCAAACAGTTTAGTTCCATTTCTGTCATTTTCACCCTGAAATAAAAAATAAAATATTTTAGCTTTAATTTGGGTGCGTTATGGTTTGTTTATTTTGTATTTTTTGGCAAGAAATAATACATCTACTTTAGGTTGTGCACAGTGGGGCAGAATATCAAAATATTACTTTTTAGCAAATTTATTAAAAAAAAAATCTATTGAAACAAAATTTTCGGTAGAAATATTGTGAAAATTTTTGAGAAATTTTCTTTCTATAGAAAATTTTCGAGAAATTTTCTTTCTATAGAAAATTTTCGAGAAATTTTCTTTCTATAGAAAATTTTCGAGAAATTTTCTTTCTATAGAAAATTTTCGAGAAATTTTCTTTCTATAGAAAATTTTCGAGAAATTTTCTTTCTATAGAAAATTTTCGAGAAATTTTCTTTCTATAGAAAATTTTCGAGAAATTTTCTTTCTATAGAAAATTTTCGAGAAATTTTCTTTCTATAGAAAATTTTCGAGAAATTTTCTTTCTATAGAAAATTTTCGAGAAATTTTCTTTCTATAGAAAATTTTCGAGAAATTTTCTTTCTATAGAAAATTTTCGAGAAATTTTCTTTCTATAGAAAATTTTCGAGAAATTTTCTTTCTATAGAAAATTTTCGAGAAATTTTCTTTCTATAGAAAATTTTCGAGAAATTTTCTTTCTATAGAAAATTTTCGAGAAATTTTCTTTCTAGAAAATTTTCTTTCTATAGAAAATTTTCGAGAAATTTTTTTTCTTTAGAAAATTTTCGAGAAATTTTTTTTCTTTAGAAAATTTTCGAGAAAATTTTCTTTCTTTAGAAAATTTTCGAGAAATTTTTCTTTCTTTAGAAAATTTTCGAGAAATTTTTCTTTCTTTAGAAATTTTTCGAGAAATTTTTCTTTCTTTAGAAAATTTTCGAGAAATTTTTCTTTCTTTAGAAAATTTTCGAGAAATTTTTCTTTCTTTAGAAAATTTTCGAGAAATTTTTCTTTCTATAGAAAATTTTCGAGAAATTTTTCTTTCTATAGAAAATTTTCGAGAATTTTTTCTTTCTATAGAAAATTTTCGAGAAATTTTTCTTTCTATAGAAAATTTTCGAGAATTTTTTCTTTCTATAGAAAATTTTCGAAAAATTTTTCTTTCTATAGAAAATTTTCGAAAAAATTTTCTTTCTATAGAAAGTTTTCGAAAAAATTTTCTTTCTATAGAAAGTTTTCGAAAAAATTTTCTTTCTATAGAAAGTTTTCGAAAAAATTTTCTTTCTATAGAAAGTTTTCGAAAAAATTTTCTTTCTATAGAAAATTTTCGAAAAAATTTTCTTTCTATAGAAAATTTTCGAAAAAATTTTCTTTCTATAGAAAATTTTCGAAAAAATTTTCTTTCTATAGAAAATTTTCGAAAAAATTTTCTTTCTATAGAAAATTTTCGAAAAAATTTTCTTTCTATAGAAAATTTTCGAAAAAATTTTCTTTCTATAGAAAATTTTCGAAAAAATTTTCTTTCTATAGAAAATTTTCGAAAAAATTTTCTTTCTATAGAAAATTTTCGAAAAAATTTTCTTTCTATAGAAAATTTTCGAAAAAAATTTTCTTTCTATAGAAAATTTTCGAAAAAATTTTCTTTCTATAGAAAATTTTCGAAAAAATTTTCTTTCTATAGAAAATTTTCGAAAAAATTTTCTTTCTATAGAAAATTTTCGAAAAAATTTTCTTTCTATAGAAAATTTTCGAAAAAATTTTCTTTCTATAGAAAATTTTCGAAAAAATTTTCTTTCTATAGAAAATTTTCGAAAAAATTTTCTTTCTATAGAAAATTTTCGAAAAAATTTTCTTTCTATAGAAAATTTTCGAAAAAATTTTCTTTCTATAGAAAATTTTCGAAAAAATTTTCTTTCTATAGAAAATTTTCGAAAAAATTTTCTTTCTATAGAAAATTTTCGAAAAAATTTTCTTTCTATAGAAAATTTTCGAAAAAGTTTTCTTTCTATAGAAAATTTTCGAAAAAGTTTTCTTTCTATAGAAAATTTTCGAAAAAATTTTCTTTCTATAGAAAATTTTCGAAAAAATTTTCTTTCTATAGAAAATTTTCGAGAAATTTTTTTTCTATAGAAAATTTTCGAGAAATTTTCTTTCTATAGAAAATTTTCGAGAAATTTTCTTTCTATAGAAAATTTTCGAGAAATTTTCTTTCTATAGAAAATTTTCGAGAAATTTTCTTTTTATAGAAAATTTTCTTTCTAAATAAAAATTTTCGAAAAATTTTCGAAAAATTTTCTTTCTAAACAAAAATTTTCGAGAAATTTTCTTTAATACTGTATTTTGTATTAAAATAAGCCATTTTTTCACATTCTAAAATTTATATTTGAAACGCGAATTTGGTAAAATGAGTTGAATTTGTGAACTCATTGAGAGACGAAAACAAAAATATTTTTTATTTTTAGCTAAAATAATAAAACAACTTTTATTTGTGAAAAATATTTCAAAATTTCAGAAATCAATATTTTTCACCGTAATTCTGTCATAACTCCCTAAAACTGTCTATTTTGCCTATTTTTCTCTTTTAATCCACCGTTTTTAAAGCTTTTTTATAATGTTGACAGCTTGTCTACATTTTTATATTCCCCTATTAAAATTTCTACTTCATTAGCAGATTTATATTGAATTGACTGACAGACAAAACTTCGTTATAACAATTCAACAATTTCATTATGAAAACTGTGAACGCGATTTGCTATTTGACTTTTTTAGCCACAAAAGTGAAAAACACAAAAAGCAAATAATTTACTTTCTATTAGACTCCCTCTTTCCCCTCCTAACGAATTTTAGCATTTATTTCTTGTTTTTTTGAGTAAAGAAATTTAATGAAAATAAAATGACAAAAAAATGTTTTCCACAATTTCATTTTCATATTTGTGTTTTGAATTCGAAGCTAAAACGAATTTACCTGCTGACATGTTTTGTCACAGATTGTTCATATATGAAAGAATTTGAAATTGTAGATTTTGGGGGGGGGGTTTTAAAATTATGTATGTGTGTGTGTGTGGGGGTGTGGTGTTTGAGAGAGGGAAGTGAATATAAAATGTAATTTTTATTAAAAACCACAAATATGAAAATTATGTTAATTTTTGTTGGTTATTTGGAATTTATTTTAGAAAAAGGCCATTAATAAAGACTGAGATCGGAAAGTTCTTAACACACGTTTCTCATTAAAACTTGGTCCTTCAAAACTGGGCCATGCATTACAATTGTTTCCAATTTTATTAACTAGAACCGTGAATACCTGGTTCAGGTAGATAATCCACCTTACACCACATTGTTGGGTATTAATGGAAGCTTCCAAAATTAATAAATGACCCTCGTATAAATATATTTGCTAATTTGTGCTAAAAGTGCGGTTTATTTTGGTATTAATATTTGTACGTTTTAAAAGACTTTATCGAGGGGAATATTACGAGAGCTAAAGAAAATTATAGACTGACCCTCGTAAAATTTCGTACTTCGGTTTTTGATTATATTTATCCTAATTTGACCAATTTTTATCACAATGTAAGATTTAAACCCTTCAAGGGAGGTCTAAATGACGTCTATAAAAAATAATTAACCGATCCTCGTATAATTTGGTACATCATTTAAGAATATTTTTAAACTTATATGTGCAAAATTTCGTTCAACACGCTTTTATTCAGAACTTTTTTGACATTAACCACATTCCAGGAGGGACATTTGTATGAGTACTTGTTCAAGCAATGAACCCATCATCACAACATCTATAGATGTCGTCCCTGGGCCAAACTAATAACGCGTGCCATTTTTCATCAATATATATCTAAAATTGTCACCTGTATTTTGTTCACAACATTTACATGTACAACCAGCCAGACGGACGTAAAGTTTCTAGCAGGGACGCTGCTAAAAATATAGAGGCCAAAAACAAATCAGGGAAATTCAAGTCAAGTTTTATAGAAAATATTCTTGCTGAACAATAAATGACAAAACCTTTATTCTGGCAGACTTTTCGCGACTTCCTGGTCAACAAATTTCAGTTGCTGATGCACTAGAGAATGATGAAGAAAATTTAGAGCCCAAAAACAGTTAAAATTTCCCTAAAAGTTCTTGGTATGGAAAGCAGTAAAAGCTTCTTTTTTTGGTCTGGCTTGGCATCCTCTCAGTATGATAAAAAAGTCCTTAAGTACATTAATGTGGAATTTGTAGCAAGAGAGGTAAATCCTTCAAACTGCTCGGAATTCTTGTTAAAAGAGACTTGAATAGCACGTAATATGAGTCCGGAAGTGTGGTAGATTTTAACCGGGGATGTACAACCTGTTCAAGCAGAGTGTCAGAAAGCATCATAAAAACGTTAATGGAAGAGTTTCGAAAAAGATTCAAAATTTCATCTGTAGTGAATAAAATTATAAAATTTTTTTAATTGTAATAATAATTTCAATCGAATAAAAATTAGAACTGTAAATTTAAATGTTTCGAGTTTATTAACGTTAAAAACGTTTCGATCTCACTCCTTAAATTACTAGAATTCACAATGGCATGAATTGTTTCATGAATAAAATTATTTTTTAGAGGGAAATTGAAATATGTTTGTATATATTTTTTATGTGACAAATTTACATAAAATATTAGACATAATTTGAAAATAATTTTAATAACAAATTGATTCCGATTAATTAATTTTTGACGTTTATTTGAAAACTTGAAAAACATTTTTATGGAAATTAATTCATGGGAATAAATTTTTGGAATATATTAGGAAAGTAAATTCCATAGAAAAGGAAATTTCTTAAAAATAATTAGCATAAAGAAACGTATACGTAATATTTTAAATATTTAAAAATTTATATCAATCATACGCCTCATGATGCGCTGAAATTCAAAACCCATAACTTATCAACTAATAAAGATATTTTTAAAATGATTTTTTTTGTTGGAAAGATAACTTCTTTCTCCTTTATAGAAATTTTAGTCCATTAAAATAATATCGGAAGAGACTGAGTCTGAGGCCAAATTTCAAACTTATTTTTCTTTAGAGGTCAAGAAAAGTGAACATTTAATTTTCATAATAAAAATATTTTTCAAGGTCAAAAAAAGAGACAAGTAAGAATGCTATATTTGGTTAAGTTGAATCTTCAATACCCTATTTCGTACATACACACTCACTGTTATAGCAAAATTTCAATCAAATTTGACGAAAGTTTTTTCTTGAACTTAAAGATTGCCTCAGATATCGGTCTTCCTTTTAATATATTAAGCCGATTTTGCTGGTCTTAAGTAGGGAACTCGTCAGGACTATAACGAATAACGAGGTACAATTTAATTGAGCTTTGTCAAATTTTACGGATGTGAGAATGCTAAAAACAGACAAAAGGACTGACGGAGAGACGGACATAACTAAGATTTTAAACTGATGTTGAAATTTATTTGCATTAAGATTATTCCTTCTTAGCGTTACATACAGAATAATCAAATTAATGTACTCCCTTTACCACTTATAGGGTATAAAAATGCAAAATGTTTATTTTCTACGTCTCTTTAGGACTAAATTCCTTAAAAAAGTACTTGAAAACTATTTTTTGTCAAATCTCGGACAGCTGATCTCCATTAGTTTTTTTAATTGTTAAAATAACTGGAATTTATGGCTTAAAATTTATTTAAAATGTAATTTAAGAATGTGGGATGTGAATTTATTAATGGTACCGTTTTATACCATTTTTATATAAACGTATACTTGATGTCAAAATATTAAAAACAATCATACGTCAGCATTAACGATTAACATTTTATTGTTTTTGCGTATTTTATTTAGTTTTAATTGAAATGCAAATTAAATTGATAGAAATCGTGGCCCACTTTAGAATGACAAATTTTGGAAAATTTTTCTATGAAAAGAACATTTATTCCAAAATTTCTATAGAAAGAATTTTTTTTTTTTAAATTTCTATAGAAAGAAAATTTTTTTGAAAATTTTTTATAGAAAAAAAATTTTTGGCGTATTTTTATGGAAAGAGAATTCTTGTGAAAATTTTCTATTGAAAGAATTTTTTTTGGAAAATTTTCTATAGAAATAATATTTTTGAAAAATTTTCTATAGAAAGAATATTTTTGAAAAATTTTCTATAGAAAGAATATTTTTTGAAAATATTCTATAAAAAGAATTTTTTTTGAAAATATTCTATAGAAAGAATACTTTTTGAAAAATTCTTTAGAAAGACATTTTTTTTTAAATTTTCTATAGAATGAAAATTTTTTATAAAAAAATGTTTTGAAAATTTCTATAGAAAGATTTTTTTTTATTTTCTATTGAAATATTTTTTTGGAAAATTTTCTATAGAAAGAATATTTTTGAAAATTTTCTATAAAAAGAAAATTATTTTTTAAATTTTCTATAGAAAGAAAATTCTTTTGAACATTTTCTATAGAAAGATCTTATTTTTTTAATTTTTCTATTGAAAGAATTTTTTTTTTAATTTTCTTAAAAATTTTCTATAGAATCTAAATTTTCTATAGAAAGAAATTTTTTTGAAAATTTTCAATAAAAAGAAAATTCTTTTAAAAAATTTCTATTGAAATAAAATTCTTTTGAAAATTTTCTGTAGCAAGAAAATTTTTTTGATAATTTTCTATAGAAATAAAATTCTTTTGAAAATTTTCTGTAGCAAGAAAATCTTGTTGAAAATTTTCTGTAGCAAGAAAATCTTTTTAAAAATTTTCTGTAGAAAGAAAATCTTTTTAAAAATTTTCTATAGAAAGAAAATCTTTTTGAAAATTTTCTGTAGCAAGAAAATCTTTTTGATAATTTTCTATAGAAGGAAAAGTTTTTTGAACACTTTCTATAAATAGAAAATTTTCTATAGAAAGAATTTTTTTGTTTGAAAATCTTCTATAGCAAGAAAATCTTTTTGATAATTTTAGAAAAATATTTTTTAGAGAGAAAATTTAATAACATTTTTCTAAAGAAGAATAAAAAATTTGCTGGCAATTCACTACAGAAAGCAAGTAAAAATGTTATAGTCGGTAAAGCTCGACTATGTTATACCCTACACCACACTGTTGGTTGTAAATTACTGCATCAAAAAAATTAATGAACTTCCCTCGTATGAATTACATTTATGTGAAATTTATGCGTTTGAAAAGATTTTGTCTGCAGGATTATATCAGAGTTAAAAGAAGTGATGGACCGACTCCCATATAATTTCGAATATCGATTTAGCAGATGTTATTACGAAACCAATGTGTGTGTGAGATTTATGCCCTTCAAAGTGATATTTGGAAGGGGGCTTCTAAATAAATAATTATTTCAACAAGTTTCCTTTTTCGTAATGCGTCCTTTGGCTAACAAAAGGATTATTATCCATAAATATTGGAGGGTTACTTACTCTGACGATTAATAATCGAACTTCACCAAATAAAAAAATTCTTTTTTCAGAATTTACGTTCTCATGCACGCATATGTTGTTGCCACTTCCCGTTCTCCACTCTGTTTAAAAATGAAAACAGGAAATGGAAATAGTTTTGGGAGGAAATGGCACAAATTTATTGGAATTGTTAAAACAAACTGTAATAACATAAAGTGTTTTTGCAGTTAAAGTTCGTCTATTTTTTTGTAAAGTCAGCATTTTGTTTTTCACACATGTAACCATTTAAGCAACAGTGTTGCCGTTGTGAGAAGAAATTGTTTAATTTAAAATTTTTGTATAAAATTTATTTATTTCATTTCTTTGGCTTCAAGTGTCAGCCTGCATTTTTGTATTAATATGATTATACCCTACACCATTGTAGGTGGTTGTGGTATTATTAGTTTGTGCTGATGTTTCTAACATACAGAATATTTTCGCTCTGTTCGACTCAGAATCACTTTTTAAGTCGATTTTACAATGTCCTTCCGTTCGTTTATCTGTGTGTGTGGTTGTACAGTTTGAACAGGTCGCAATTTTTAAGATATTTTGATGAATTTTGATACATGTTATTGGTTTAACTCAAAGACGAAGCTTATTAAAATTAGTCATAATCTTTTCAATACTTCAGGTAGCTCTCATACAAATGTCCTCGAAGAATGGGGGTTTAAGATCACAAAAGTCTTAAATGTAAAGCGAAATTCAACAAAAATAAGTCCTATAGTAATTTTAATCAATGTGCCGAATTCTGCGAGGGTCCGTCCCATACAAGCCCCCATCCAAATATCACTTTAAAGAGCATAAGTCTCACATATAAGTTGGTACTGCAATAGCAACTGGTCAAATTTAGATAAATAACCCCTCAAATCATTGTTCAAAAAAATAAACGAGGGTCAGACAAACATTTCTTCTAGCTCCGATATAAACTCCTTTTCAAATGTATAAATTTCCCATAAATGTTAGTTTCATAATAAAGTACTTCAAACGTAATCATAAATCAGAAATGCAAATTATACGAGGGTCATTCATAAATTTTTCTTAACTGTCATTTACAACCAACAATGTGGTGTAGGGTGTCACATTGACCGACTATAACATTTTTATTTTTTTTGTTCTGGTTTTTATGCTGCAAAATCATTTTCCTCATTTTTCCATTATTACAGTTAAAATGTTGAAAATGCATAAAATGTAGAATTTTGTAAACATAAACAAGTAAACAAAATCCCATAAATATTAAAAATGAAACTTTTCCATTAATGACCTTCCGAAACGATAATAAAAAAGAGGGGAATGGTGCATGCAGCAGAGAACGGAAAGTAATAAAAAGATGGTTATTAGAGAAAATAACGTTGAAATGCCATGACATTAAAAAAAAAAAAAAAACAAGAAGAAAAACTATAATTATAATGAGAGGTTTTCAAAAATACTAAATTTAATTACAATTATAAAATTGTAAAATCACTTTTATTGTTTTATTTCTAATTGATTTTTCTTGATATTCAATTAAAGTGAAATTAATTGTAACGCAGTGAAATGGCAACTGACTTGAAAACTTCAAAGGATATATATTGTGAAAAGATCCTATTATGTTGTATAACCATTGCAATGTCTAAAGTCAGACTTAATTGAAACGACTTCAATTCTCAATTTCTGAATTTTTCCATTAAAAGATTAAAATTTCCCTTCACCGACATTGGAATTATATTGAGAAAGACTTGAAAATTTTTTGTTAAAATAACATTTTTCATTCATCTTTAATTTTAAATTCCCTTAATTTAAGTTACTTTTTGTACAAAATTATAAATAATTTATAACATTTTTATACTTTTCATCATAAACATCAAAATTTTGTTTTTATGAAAATATGAAAGAAAAAAATGTTTTATGAATTATTTTCTACACAAACAACAATATTTTTTTTTTGCAAAAAACAAAGAAAACTAAAATAGAAAAAATAAAAAAGATTAAGTTAAGGAAGAGTGAGTTAGAAATAATGTCAAAAAGGAGATCTAATATAAATTAAATTCTAGTTAAGTCCTATTTCGGTTCAGGTTCATTTCTAGTTCAGATCAAGTTCAGTTCAACTTAAATTCTTGTTCAGTTCTAGTTCAGTTGTAGTTCAGTTCTAGTTCAGTTCTGGTTCATTTCTAGTTCAGTTCTAGTTCAGTTCTATTTCAGTTCCAGTTCAGTTCTAGTTCTTATTCAAATTCTAGTCCGTTTTTTAAGATGTCAATATTTCGTTTGTCTCCTTCCTTAAAATTTTCAAAAAAATTACCAACATTTTTACTAAATGGTTTTCTTGTTATTTACAACAACAATGCGATGGACAACAAACAACTACTACAACAATGAAAACAACAAAGACATAAAAACATAATGTTGCCATTTCTCAGAGATATTTTGTCGTAAATATATTTTTTTTGTTTTGATTTTTGCTTCTTGATTTCATTTGATCCGATTCTCATTTTGTATGTGTCGCACATGACAGACATACAGAAAAAAATCCATAAAAACAACCGAGAAGATACAAATAAAAATAAAAGAATAAAAGAAATTTTTATGAGAAATCAAATGAGAAAAGAAAACAAGTAAGAATGCTATATTCGGCTATGCCGAATCTTAAATACCCTCCACCACAAATTCGTGTAAAGTTAATACGTTAGGTTCCATAGACACACATATATTCACAAATGTATATAACACAGAAATACTTAATTAGTCATAAAATTAGTTACAATTTAAGCTATAAAATTTTTCTACTGAACTGCCTTTTTTCTACCAATTTTCATTGAGCTCTGTTAATTTTTGCGGATGTGAGCAGACAAAGACATTGACGAAAATCGACTGAGATTTTGACTTGATGCAAGAATATATACATTATGGCGTTACGCACAGAATGACAAAGTTAATATTCTCTCTCTACCACTTGTAGTGTGGAGCGTATAAAAACAAAAAATATGCTTGTTATAAACTCAAAACTATTTTCCGGGAAGGGGTCTTATATGGGAGCTACAACAAAGTTTGGACCAAGATTGTTCATATTTATAATATACTTTTATTATAGTTAGAAAAATCATTGTGCTAAATTTTAATGGAATTGATCTTTATTTAAATGTTTTATAAACTCTAATCCGTTTTCCTGAAAATCCCGTTATAAGGGAGCTATAGGAAAATTTGGACCGATACAGGGCAAATTAATATAATATCTTCAGAACAGTTAGCAAAATAATTGTGTCGACTTTCAATAGAATTGGTCTTTATTTACTCGGGAAGGGGCGTTATAATGGAGCTATATCAAAATATGGACCCATGTTAACAAAATTTATAACACATATTTATATGTTAATTAATTTTATAACATATATTTAAAATAGTTAAAAGATCAATTATGCCAAATTTCAAAAGAATTGGTTCCAATTTAAGAGTTTTATAAGCTATAAATCATATTCCGGGAAAGGCCTTACATGGGAGCTATATCAAAATACGGACCCATGTGAATAAAATTTATAGTATATATTTAAAATAGTTAAAAAATTATTTGTGCCAAATTTCAATAGAATTGCTTCCAATTTAAGAGTTTTATGAGCTATAAATCATATTCCGGGAAAGGGCGTTGTATGGGAGCTATATCAAAATATGGACCAATGTTAATAAAATTTATAAGATATTTTAAGAATGGTTTAAAAATTAGTTGTGACAAATTTTAGTAAATTATCTTAAAAATTGCGGTCCATATGACACAAAGAGTTTGGGGTGTATCAAAATTTTGCATATTATAGCCTATAACTTTTTTCCGGTTAATCAGATTTTGATAATTTTTGGCACGATGATGAAGCACGTGCAATTGTATGCTAAAATTAATTTCTTGTTTAAGTCCAATTACATTTTTAGAAGAAATTATAAGAGTTCATTTTTGAAATTTTGAGGTTGTTTCAGATATCGGTCAATAACTTCCTTGCTTATAAACCGATATAGCTGGTTTTAAATAGCAAACTGCTTAGGACAATAGCAAACAATGTGGCCAAGTTTTATTGAATTCGGTCAATTATTCTAGGCGTGAGAATGTTTCCAACAGACAGACAGACGGACAGACGGACATAGCTAAATCGACTCAGTTTTTGATTTGATGCAATAATATATATACATTGTTGGGTCTCAGATGATTCCTTCTTGGCGTTACATACAGAATGACAAACTTAATATACCCTCACCACTTGGTGGTGGAGGGTATAAAAACTATAAAAAATTTCGCTTAAAGTTGTTTTTTGTTTTAATCCTCACAAAACACTTCTCTTGTCAGACAAAAAACGTTGCTGGTTCCCTCTTCATTGGCTGTTTGTTGGTGTGAGTGTGTGATCTATAGAAAACGTGTTTTGTGTGTTTAAAAACCTGTAGTCTACTTTTAGGGGCATTTTTTATGTTTTATATGTTTTCACTGTTTTACAGATTTTTCATATAAAAACAAACGTTTCATCATTTTCCTTTTTGAGGGGATAATTTGGAGAAAAAATCTATAATTTGAGATTCTGGAAAGAAAACTTTAAAGCTTAAAAGAACTTAAGGTACCAAAGTAATTCTTTAATAAGTTTTTTTGAAGGTATTAGAAATCTTATTATGATCATAAATGGAAATTAAACTCTAAATCACAATAAACTTTCTTTTTGTTATGAAAAAGAAAATAAGAAACAAATGAATTAATTTAAGCCTCAGGAGAAATGTATTTTTGTTTATTAACTAACATGTAAAGGAGCATACAGTGGGCTAAAATAATTCTTAAATAAAAATTTATCGACATTTTCCATAAAAAGAAAACATTTTTGCATTTTTCCATAATAAGAAAATTTGTTGACAATTTTCTATAAGAAAATTTATTGACAATTTTCTATAAGAAAATTAATCGACAATTTTTTTTATAAGAAAATTAATCGACAATTTTCTATAAGAAAATTAATCGACAATTTTCTATAAGAAAATTAATCGACAATTTTCTATAAGAAAATTTATCGACAATTTTCTATAAGAAAATTTATTGACAATTTTCTATAAGAAAATTTATTGACAATTTTCTATAAGAAAATTTATTGACAATTTTCTATAAGAAAATTTATAGAAAATAAATTTATAAAAATTTCCATAGAAAGAAATTCTTTAGAAAATTTTCTATAGAAAGAAGTTTTTTGAGAAAATTTTCTATAGAATGAATTTTTTTCAGAAAATTTTCTATAGAAAGAAATTCTTCAGAAAGATTTTTTTTTAATTTTCTAAAGAGAGATTTTTTTATAAAATTTTCTGTAGAAAGAAATTGTTTTAAGAAAATTTTCTATGGAGAAATTTAAAATAAAAAAGTTTAGAAAATTTTGTATAGAAATACATTTTTTGAGAAAATTTTCTATAGAATAATTTTTTTTTAGAAAATTTTCTATAGAAAGAAATATTTTTATAGAAATAAATTTGTTTAAAAAAATTTTCTGTAAAGAGAAATTTTTTTAAGAAAATTTTCTGTAGAAAGAAATTGTTTTAAGAAAATATTCTGTACAAAGACATTTTTTTAGAAAATTTTCTTAGAAAGAAAGTTTATAGAAAATTTTCTATGGAGAAATTTAAAATACAAAAATTTTGAAAATTTTCTATAGAAAGAATTTTTTTTAGAAAAATTTCTATAGAAAGAAATTTTTTTTTTAAATTTTCTGTGGAGAAATTTAAAATAAAAAAATGTAAAAAATTTTCTATAGAAAGACATTTTTAGAAAATTTTCTATAGAAAGAAATTTGTAGAGAATTTTCTATAGAAAGAAAAATTTCTATAGAAACAATTTTTAAAAAATTTCTATAGAAAAATTTTTTGAATTTTTTTTTTTTGAAAATTTTCCTTTTAAAAAAGAAATTTTGGACAAATTTCCCAATTAAAGAAAATATTTGAAAATATATTCTGTAAAAAGGGAGTTTGACGAATATTTCCTTTACATAATTTCCACTGCTTTGAATTCCATAAACATCATGATTTTCATTATACTTTCGGTACGAAAAACATAAACTCATTTTAATGATTTGAAATCCTTCTGGTGTCATTTACTGTTATTTCTTGTTGCTTCATTGTATTTGTTTTTGTTTCATTCGTTTCCTTTCCCTCCCCCTTGTTGGGTTCCTTCTTCGGCATGAGCGAAATAAAAAAGAAAATAACTTTTTTGTTGTCATTCGTCATTGTGTTTTGTTTGTAAGTTTTTCTAATTTTCTTTTTAATGTCGTGTATGTGTGTACGCACGTACATATGTTTGTGAGTGTGTGTTGTTGAGAAAAGATTTTTTGTTTTATTTTTGTTGAAATCCTTTTGAGTAGAATACTTTTAGTATTGAGAGGATTTAAATTCTTCTTATAATACAGAGTTTTCTTTCCTTTTTCTTGTGTTAACAGAAATTGTTGCTTTTATTTTCAATGACATATTATTTGTCATTTTAATGGTAGGTGTGCGTGTATGTGTGAGGGAGTGTGTGTAGTTTGTAAAGATTTGTTTATTAGTATGTTATATTTAAATTTGTTTGTATGTGTCTGGGTTAGAAAATATTAATATATGAAATATTTTTCTGATGTCAAAATTATGTGTCTATTGACTGGGATTTATAAAACTTATTTCCTTTTTTTATTATTTTGACATGTGTAGGATTTTTATATGCTTGATTTTGTTGTATTTGTTTTGGTGCTGCTGGTAGAGGGGAATTATAAGTTGATGTTCATAAAATCTATTTTTTTTGGAGTCTTTTTTTAATTCATTTTGTAAATTATTTTAATGGCCTCCGATGAATTTATAAAGACATTTCAATTTGATTAAATCTTAAGTTTAATTTAAAATAAAGATTAATTTAAATCTACAAGATGTTACTTTAAATTCATGTAATTTATAAAATAAAGAAATAAGCGTATGATTAATATTTTTCTATTAATATTACTTATGCGTCACTAAGAAAATGTTTCATTTAGTCAGCTGTAGTTCATAAACTTCTTTATGCATTCAATTAATATCTGTGGGAAATTATACCCAAGAATCTGCACTTTTTAGAGAATGTTCCCTTAGACTTTCAAATAAAATATTCCCTGAGTTACGAACCTCCAAATTTTATGTTTACAAAATTATTCTGTGAAATTTTGAATTCGTCTCAAATAAAATAATTTGGGAAAATTATAATGACGAAAATATTTAATTTCTAGAAGGCAATATATAATCCCATGTATATTAGAAACGTGGAGAAATTTGCTATTGATGAATATTTTTTAATTTATATCACTTATACGCCACATAGGATCTTAAAAACAATTGTTTTTTTTATTTTTTAAGTTGTAACTTCTAAACTTCCTTTTGTATTGAGTTGAGGTCTATAGGAAAATTGTAGTCAAGGATCTGCACTTTTCAGAAAATGTTCACTTAGTCCTCTAGATAATATACTTTTTTAACTATGGACCTTCAAAGTTGAACAACTTTATTCTAAAAAAATTTATTCCATGAAATTTTTAATTTGAATTGAATATTTTGACAAATTGACAAAATTATTGTGACAGTTTTTAAAAGTCTATAATTCTAGCTATATACCAGAAAAATATCTGACAATTATCAATAGAAGTTTCCAATTTATATAAACATACTCCTGATCACATTAAAAAATACATTCACATACAAAATCATATAAGACATGTAGTTCCCGCAGTTTGTCACGCCCTTATATATCAATATTTTGAATCTAATGTTTAACTGTCAAAGCCCCGATATGTTTATTATAGAATAGAAGTGAAAGTTTGGAACACGAAGTTAGGAAAAAAGTTTTAGACAATAAATTAAATTTCTGAACCAACTAGATATTTATAGATATTTATGCTCATTCGGTCATAACTCCTAAACTCATCTGTAGACTAAAAATATGTAAATAAGTAAATAATAACCAAGAACCAGAACTCTTCAAGAAGTATCACCATGACCTTCTAATTAAAACACTGTCTCGGCTATAGACCAAGAAAGTTGGTCACCTTGAGCCAAAAATTATCATAAATATTTAACTTATTTTAAATTCTCGTTCTAAAATCTCATTTTATCCACTTCTTAGTAATTTTCCTCCTTTTTAAAGAATTTAGCCTTCATCAGAATGCTTTTGTCGTTAAAATCTATAGAATGTTATATTTTGCTCCTTTATAAACATTTTATTTCATAATACTTTGGTGCTGCATCAGAAACCATCTTCATCTTTATTAAAAAATATGTTTAAGATACATTTTTATTATTTTCTCTAGTTCACTGAAAGTATCAGTGAACGAGCAAAATAATATTTTCTTCTTTTTTTCTTCTGGTATATTTTTGTGATAAAGAGAAAATAACAAAAAATATATTTTATTTTATATGATTTTATTTTTATTTGCCCTCAAGTTTTGTTATTTTGTTATTATTTTTGTAGACTTTGGGCATTTAATATTGTAATTTAGATTTCCATTTACACACACAGACATAAATACACACACACACACACTCAAACAATATACACGCATTGATTACAATATCTTATTGTTTTCATTAAAACAAGAAAACATTTTCAAAGTTACTTAAAGAAAAGAAATAAGAACGAACAAAATTTTAAATGGATTTTGGGTAAATAAATACAGTGGAACACAAAAGTTAAGGAAATGTGTTTTAAATGCAAATTTAAATTAAACTTCCTTCTCAAAAATTTTCTATAAACTGCGAATTTCTCGAAAATTTTCTATAAATTGAAAATTTCTCGAAAATTTTCAATAAATTGAGAATTTCTCGAAAATTTTCAATAAATTGAGAATTTCTCGAAAATTTTCAATAAATTGAGAATTTCTCGAAAATTTTCAATAAATTGAGATTTTCTCGAAAATTTTCTATAAATTGAGAATTTCTCGAAAATTTTCTCTAAATAGAGAATTTCTCGAAAATTTTCTTTAAATAGAGAATTTCTCGAAAATTTTCTATAAATTGAGAATTTCTCGAAAATTTTCTATAAATTGAAAATTTCTCGAAAATTTTCTATAAATTGAGAATTTCTGGAAATTTTTCTATAAATTGAGAATTTATCGAAAATTTTCTATAAAATTTATTGAAGGTTTAATTTATTTTTTTAATATTTGATATTCACTGTTATTATAACATTTTCCTTGCTTCTCCTTTTCCCTTCCATCCATTTGTAGTGACATGTTAACTTCCGGCCAAAATCCCATTAAAGTACCTGAATAACAAAATAAACATTTAACGATGGTAAAAGTGTTTTTATTTGGAATTTGAGATCAAAAACAGTTTACTTTCGGTTAACGAATAAAAATTGAATGTAATTGTAGATGTTTCCATTTATATGCGTGTGTGAGTTTTCCTTAAACGGAAAGCAATAGGAAGTAACGTTTTTTTTAAACCGGATGTTGATAGCATTGGTGGGGGCAGTAAGAAATGTCTGGAAAGTGTAAATTCTAAGTGTTTCAATATTGTTTTTTATTTGGAATAAATAATTATTTAGTTTTATTTTTTATTTTTCGGTTTCGTTTTTCTTTCGTTTCTAGGAAAATTATTATTTTCATTAAAATTTTCTAAAATGAAAATAATTTTAAAAAAATGAAAAATTTAGTTTCCTGTGATGTCAAATTTAAAGATTGAAAATAATTTGCTGCTGGTTTAAAAATTTTCTTATAAGAGAATCTAATTAAGTTTTTATCTTTTTTTAAAAATCTTAATGAAGACAAAAGGGAGAACGAGAATAAAACATAAAAGAAGAAAAAGGAAAATGAATTAATTAAATTATGTTAATGAAAATTATCATTAAATTGAAAAAGAGTTTTATTCAAAATTAAAAAAAGAAATCATTTTATAAATTTAAAAGTTTATTCAAAAGAATGTTTGATACGATATGAAAAAATTTAAAATATGACCTTTTTGACCTCTAAACTCAGGTCCATATTAACCCTCTAAAGTTTTATTCACCAAAAAATTTATATTAAAGAGCTGAAATAAAAAAATTATCTATTTTAATTAATATTAAAAAGTGTTAAACAAATGGTTCCAGATTGTTAAAAAAATTATATGAAATGAAAGGGAACCCTTTGCCCATTTCTTCTGGTAGAAAAATTTTCTGATCCCTCTTGTTCCTCAAAAGATCTATACGACTGAAATTCAAATTTGATTTTGGTAAAATACCTTAAAATTTAGTAGTATTTTCATTAAAAATGAAAAAGTCTTAAACACCATGGTCCAAAATAGTTCCAAAAAATCTTTAAAGTTTAAAGGGACCCTTTCATCCTCTCTCCGGATATTAATCTTCATTAATACCTTTTAACTCTCAAAAGTTTTCTATATCTGAAATTCACTTTTTTATGTCAAAAAACTTAAAATACATTAAATATGATTGAGAGTATTTTCTTTTATATTAAACTAGTTTTAGACAGACGGTACAAATTGGAACAGAAGTCTAAATGGGGTTAAAGTAGACACTTTCATCTGTACCATTCATGTAAAATTTTTAATCCCACTTCGTTCTACAGAAAGGAACTTAAAATTTGATTTAGTTAAATTGAAGAAAACGTGCTAAACTTTTTTAAGGAGTATTTTCATTCAAGTTGAAAAAGTCTTAAAAAAATGAGTCTAATTAGATACGGGCAAATATATGGGTTAAAGAGGACCCTTTGACCTTTTCTATGGTAGTGAAGGAATTTTAATTTCTTGTTACCCTCAATAGTTCTATTCAACCAAACTTTAAATTTTGGGTGCTAAAACCTGAAAAATGCTTCTAAATTTTTTGGGAGTATTTTCATTCAAATTAAAAAAGAGTTAAAGCGATTGGACCAAACAGGCACAAAAGTATTATGGGGTTAAACAGGACACTTTATTCTTTCTTCTAATAGTAAAATATTTAAAATCTATTTAGTCTCTCAAATGTTATGTTCAATTAACTTTAAATTTTGTGTGTTAAAAAGGGTTCAATTCTCAAAATTTTTTTTGGGTATTTTCATAGAAATTGGAAAAGTCTTAAACAAATGGATTAAAATTGGGTACAAAAGTGCATTTGGAGATAAAGAGGACACTTTGGCCTTTCCTACGGTGGTAAAATATTTTTAGTTTCTTTCAACCCTTAAAAGTTCTATTCTCCTAAACTTAAACTTTTGTGTGTTAAAAAGGGCAAAACGTTCCTAAAATTTTTGGGAGTATTTTCATTCAAGTTGAAAAGTCTTAAAGAAATGGGAGCAAATTGGTCTAAAATTCAGATGGGGTTAAAGAGGACACTTAAATTTTTCTTTTGATAGTAAAAAATTTTGGATCCCTTTAGTTTCTGAAATGTTCTATTCAACTAAACTTCTCCTAAAATAATTTTGAGTATTTTTATTTGAATCGAAAAATCGGGGTCAAATAGATACAAAGATGTATTTGGGTTAAAGAGGACACTTGCTTTTTTCCAGTGGTAAAATATCTTTATGTTTTCTTTACCCTCAAGAATTTTATTAAACTAAATTTAGGATTTATTTGGTCGAAGTGGAAAAAAGTGCACTAAAAGTTATGTCAATAATTTTGGACCATTTTCATTAGAGTTAAAAAAGTGTTAAGCATATGGGTCGTAACAGGTACAAAAGTATATATGGAGTGAAAGGGGACACATTGAAATTTCTTTTGGTAGTAAAATATTTTAAATCATTTTTC
Source organism: Cochliomyia hominivorax (assembly GCA_004302925.2). Taxonomy (NCBI): domain Eukaryota; kingdom Metazoa; phylum Arthropoda; class Insecta; order Diptera; family Calliphoridae; genus Cochliomyia; species Cochliomyia hominivorax. The sequence continues at coordinate 74,888,622 of PYHX02000494.1, read as the reverse complement.
GCTCTTAAAAGTTTGATGTCACTAAACATTAAATTTCTTTTAAATTTTGTATATGAGAAAATCTTCTAAAACTCGGTGAAGATGGACCTTATGGGGGAATAATATATCATTTCTTGAAGAATATTCTTCTCTCAATATAACAACATGAGAAACATTCAACTGTCATTAATAGTTTTCAGATGATGATAATTTACTTCAGAATAATTTGGCAAAATTAAATATTATGAATAAAATAACAAAAAAACTTCGCCTTTTAATCAATATGCCACGCCCACGTTTACCAATATTTTGCACTCATTATAGAGCTATTTTGGAGTCGATGTGTTTACTACTGAATGACATTAAAACTTTGCAATTATGTATCGACTATTTTGTCAATCTTAATTAATTTGTAAATTCTAGAGGGCGCTGTTTTTAAAAAAGTCCCTTAAAAAGCCAAATGACATTCATTCTTTGATAACTCTCATTTTGATAGCAAACTTTATGTAATGAAATGACAAGATTAATTCCTGTATGTGTTACACTTTTTCAAGTAATTTTTTGAATTCCTCCCTCATAATTTTGTTGCAAAACTTTATTTTCCTTTGGAAATGTTTCGTATGTATTAAATTATGAATGAATGTGTGGCAACAGCTAAAACCCTCATCATTTAGATAATACAAGAAATAAACACAAATACATACTCACTTTTATATATTTTTCCAAACAGAAAAATTTGTTTCATTGTATTTCTTTCGTATCCTTTTAGTCCCTTTTAATCAAAGTGATGAACAAAACCCTCTTTTATTGATATTTTTCTCTTTATCCTAACAAATGAATAAAAGACGTGTGTGTGTGTTTAAAAGTTATTTCTCAGGAAAAAGGACGAAAATAAAAAATAATCAATAAGAAAATCTTTAGAATTTTAAAGATCCTATTGCTTTCACATCTCTGGATAATTTTTTAAAGCTGTAGAAAATAAGAACAAAAATTAGAGCTTAAAAAGGATTTTGAAAGTCCAAATATTTAAAAAAAGGAAATTTTTGTAAACTGTTGGGAAATAATGCGCTTCTAATATGTTTATTTGATTTGTGCCTCTATCGTAAAATCTAGAAGCTTATAGTGTTCTTTGTTATAAGTTTTATTCTAATCTACTGAAATTTGTTGAAGATCTTTAGCCAGAATCTGTCATTATTTGTTTTTCTTAAAAATTTCTAGATCATTTCAGATATCGACCTATAACTTTTTTTCTGGTAAACCAATTTTTAAAGTTTTACTACCCTTCAATAGCAAATATATTGAGAATGAAGTAGTATAAAAATTTTATCAATATATTGGTAAATGTGGGCGTGGCATGTTGTTAAAATCAAAGGTTTTAAAAAATTATAATTTTAAAAATTTTTTCAAAAATTAATCATCAAAATATCGGCTTATAATTTTTTTGTTACCAAACCAAATTCTGAAATTTTTATAACAATCAATAGTTAACATATTAGGACTAGAGAATATTAATATATGTGGGCGTGGCATGTCGTTAAAAATACAAATTGCATATCGTATTTTTAAAATGGGATTTTTTAAGTTATCGAAATATCGGCCTATAACTCTTTTGCTAGTAAAACAAATTCTTAAGTTTAAATGGTTTTCGAGAGCTGATATGTTAAGACTATAGTGATATAAAAATTATATCAAAATATTGCTAAATGTGGGCGTGGCAGATTGTCAAAACTTAAAATATTAATTTATTTTATAAACAGAATTTTTAACAACTTAATCAGTACTAAATGATCATTACTTGTAAGCCATTAATGATAATTAAGAGCAAATTTGTCGGGTATATATTTATAGGACCACAGGTTTAAGGAAACGGGCTGATCTGACATAAAAGCGTTTTTTTCTATAGTGACATTAAATATTTTCTTAGGTGCTATATTTTTTTCATATTTAATGTTTGAAGGTTTGTAACTCTTAAGATCTTAAAACGGATTAATGATATTTTACCATCAGAGGAAAGGCTTGAGAGTCTTCTTTTAAACCATATATATTTACTTACCTCTTTGTAGCATCTATTTAACACTCTTAGAATTTGAATGAAATTACAGTTTATGTATTTTATACAAATTCCAAGTTTAATTAGGACGAATTTAAAAAACGGATCAATGATATTATACCATCAGAGGAAAGGCTTGAGAGTCTTATTTCAAACCATATATATTTCCATATCTATTTGGCAAATCTGTTTAACACTTTTTAATTTGAATGAAAAAAATTCCAAAAAAAAAAAAACTTTTTATCAGTTTATGTTTTTTACATAAATTTAAAGTTTAAATGAGTAGAATTTAAGTAGCAGATAAACGGTATTTTACTATCCGATGAAAGGTCTTCTTGTCTTCTTTCAAACCATATATATTTCCATATCTATTTGGCAAATATGTTTAACACTCTTTGAATTTGAATGAAAAAACACCGAAAAAATATTTTTTTTCTTGTATTTCGAATTTTATACAAATTTGGAATTTAATTGAGTAGAATTTTGAATGGTCGAAATTTTACTATCAGAAGAAAGCTGAAAGTGTTCACTTTCCAAAAATATATACCAGTTTTGAATATCGTTAGAAAAATTGTTCATTTTGATTGGAAATAATCAGGAATTTTGGAGAATGTGATCAAACATCTGTAATATCTTTATCTATTCCAAAACTTAGAGACTCTTGAGCTATAAAGAATGATACTGAACCTCTGAGTCTTTATAAATGCTCCTGCTATAGAGGAATGGATGAATGCATCCTGCTTTTTACTGTTAAAATTGTTCAATTCAAAAGGAATATGAATTTTTATTTTGATTTAATTTTTTGAATTTGTGGTGTGTTTTAAAATCGGTCTATAACTACTTTTCTACTTAACCAAAGTTGCCAATTTTAAGCATAGAAACCAAGGGGTCCATAGTGGACCAAATGGACAAATTTCATAGAATTCGGTCTTTAGTTGTGAACTTGAGAATGTTTCCAATAGACAGACTGTTAACTTATTTAATGCATAAAAATGTAATTATGTTTAAGGATATTGTGTCATAAAGACCAGAATAAACTCAATATGCCTCCCTTAAACCCTTGAAGTGATGTAGCGTTCAAACAACTATTAAATAAAATAATTTTATATTAAAAAGTCAAAATGCGTATATTTTTTATTGTTAAATTGCCAAAATAAATTCATTTCGTTTATTTAAATGATTCATTAAATAAAGTGTTCTTTGTGTGTGTGTTTCCAATAGACAGACTGTTAACTTATTTAATGCATAAAAATGTAATTATGTTTAAGGATATTGTGTCATAAAGCCCAGAATAAACTCAATATGCCTCCCTTAAACCCTTGAAGTGATGTAGCGTTCAAACATGTATTAAATAAAATAAATTTATATTAAAAAGTCAAAATGCGTATATTTTTTATTGTTAAATTGCCAAAATAAATTAATTTCGTTTATTTAAATGATTCATTGAATAAAGTGTTCTTTGTGTGTGTGTGTGTGTTTTTTTTTCTCTTCACAAACCCCTCTCCCCCCAGGCAAAAAATAAAAGTTTATTTTAATTTGTTTGACGTTTATTTAACTCAAATTCAAATTTAAATATTTGTAAAAATGTATTTTCTTATAAAAAAAATTGCTATGCAAATATTCGTTATAAAAATTCGTATAAAAACGAATAAAATATTCATAAAAGTAAATCGTAAAAAATATCCTGTTTTTATTACCAAACCAGACAGGACTTAGTTGTTTATTATCGCTTTTTTTTGAAATTTTTATGATTTTTTTTGCATCATAAAAATTGCAATTTTATCCTTTATAACACAAATCATGCTTAGTTTGCTGTAAATATTAAGAGAAATTTTGAAAAGGACTTCGCACAGTGGGGTGGAAAAGGGGAATATTAAGTAAAAATATTATCATTAGCAATTTAAAAAAGAATAAAAAAATTATATGACACCCTAATATGGTACGCCGTAGCTACGGCCTCGAAGGTCCTATTTGACTCTCTTTTTTTACATTGAACTCTCTTCTGCCTCAGCTACATCAGGGAGATGTTTTATGAAAATCGAACTTGTGGATCATAATCAACGGACTCATTACTAAAATAAATCAAATTCAAAAATTTTTGTGAAAATAAAATTTATATTACCCCACTTTGTAATGCTATAGCTACGCTCCTGAAAGGTTCTGTGGTGCAATTTTCTAAAACCGAATTTATATTCTACCCGGCTATATCTGTGTGAAATTTCATGACCTTTTGCGTTAAGGATTAGAAGTAGCGACTTTAAATTTCATAAGTCCTCCTAAAGCAAAGATGCAAATATATTAAAAAAATCCAACTTTGGGATGCTGTAACTTCGTTCCCGGAAGTTTGATTTGAACCATTTTCTAAAGTTGAACTTGCATTCTGCTTTACTATATATGTATTTGAGAAATTTTGCTAAAATCTGGATCACAGATGAGCACCAAAGGACTAAACTTCAATACACTCGTGGAATAAATAGGAATTGCATGAGAGGAACCCCAATTCGTGGAGCTATAGTTTTACTTCTGAGTGACAAAATCGGTGGCTTTCTTTAAAGTTAAACTCATATACTCCCCAACTTTAACTGTGTGCAATTTTATGCAAATCAGGCGTAGCCTTTATGAGTTACAGATTAACTTCAATGATTTAATTCCAATATGTCTACTTATTGAATAAACAGGAACCCCACTATGTGGTGCTATATTTTTGGTCCGGAGAACCCCAAGGTTGCTTGCTTCTTTTATATAGCTTTCTGCCAGAACAGTGTGTAGACTAATGCAAAATTGGACGTAGCCTTTATGAGCAACGAATTAACTTTAAATCAAATATTTTAATTTATCGAATAAACAGGAAATGTTTCAGAGATACTCTACCCTACTTTGTGGAGCTATATTTTGGCTTCTGAGATCCATAATCGGTTATTGCTTTTAAATTAATTATCACATGCTCTTCTGCTATAACTGTGTGGAATTTTATCAAAATCGGACTTAACCGTTATGACTAAATGATCATTTTCATGAAATTTTAAGTTTTAAAACTGCACTTTGGAAATTAAAAAATATTTATTCGAATAAAAATATTAATTTTAATTTGTTAAATATTTTTTAATTGTCAAATGTATATAAAAACGATTAATCGGTTACTCGAATAATTTAATTTGTATTTAAAGAAAACATTTATAAAGAAAAATTTGTATAAAATTTGTTTCTGCATATGTTTTAATATAATTAATAAATTATTTTTATTCGAATAATTGTTGATTACGATTTTTTTGAGTTTATTTCAAAATATTAAAACGGTTACTTCGAAAATTTAGAAAAAAAAACTGAAAAAATATTTGTTTTGTTATTAAGAAAAGAACTCTTAAATAATTAATCGATTTATTATTAATTCGTTTTTAAATGACATTAATGTAATAAATTTTACATTTTTATTCGAATAATATACTAATGTGTGTGCGAATAATTTAATTTTTAGGATTTGTTGCAAAATATTACAATATTTAAAATATATAATCGGTTAAAAAAATATGTTAAAATCAAGATAATTTTTAATTATTAAAAAAATCTCTTTAGTGATTAATCGTTTTCATTTTAATCGAATAATTTTATTTTTGAATATACTTCAAATTGTCTAATTAGTTACTCGAATAACCTTATGTGACTTTAAAGAAACTTTTAGTTAAACTAAAGTTTTTATTAATTTAATTAAATTACGAACACAATATTTACTACATTTTATTTTATTATTCGAATAATCGGTTTTTGTATGCAAGAATCAAATCAGAAAATGTCTAGTTTTAAAACAATTTGAGGAAAATTTTAATATTTTTTATTTCTTTTAATTGCAGATTAAAAATAATTCAAACATTTTATTCGAATAATGCGAATAATTTTATTCGTAAATCTTGGCAATCAAAATTTCATTGATTTTTATTTTTTAATCTATTTGCTTTAATTTACAATATCATATTCTTCTAATCTGTACTTTTCAAATTAACTTAAAGTTATTCGATTAATTTTATTCGATTCAAAAGATTTTTATATATATTAATTTCTCAATTATGAGGATCTCAATATTTGGTTACTAATTGTCATTATAAACACCAAAAAAAAATGAAGGTTTTATTTCGTTTTTATTCGATTAAACGAATAGTCATGATAATGATAACATTATTGATTCAGTTATTTTAATCGGTTAATTTAAAAATTTCTGCAATAATTTTATTCGAATATTATTTTGTTATATATAATACAAAATCATAATGTTTTCTTATGAATTCTTTAAAAAATTATTCTCATAATTTTGAAAATTAATCGAATATTTTTACTCGAATATTTAAACTCGAAAAATTCTTCTAATTTTAACATTTTAAATTAATTTATCATTTTTGTTATAAAGTATTTAAATATATTCGAATAATTACATTCGTTTTATCCGATTAATTTTATTCGAATAAATTTTTTTTTCTAAAATATTTGAAATCTTTCTAACATCTTGATTTATGATTTTTAATCATTATCTATTATATTTTTGTTTTTTGTTTACTCGATTAATTTATTAGATTTTTTATTCGTTCATTTTTTTTCGGTTAAAATTCTCTGTTTAATTTAAATCATTTTTGTTATTCATGTTTATTTCAATTTAATTTATTTAAAAAATTTTAATTACTGTGTTAAACGCTACACACACGCACTCATTCATATGAGTCCACAACATATTGTTCATCACATTTCAATATAGTTTTGTTTGACACAACACGTCATCAATTGCTGAAAATCAAACAATTCAATTAAGATCGAATAAGAGGAGTCATGTTATTTGTTTATCAGTTATAAAAAGCGCACTCTTCATTCACTCTCACAGTCTCTTGAGCATCAATTGAGGCAATAATTCATAAAATTCACACGTCAAATCAAGTCACCTTCTCACCATCATTATTCTTTTTATTATGGTCGAATATATCTGGATGGATGACAATGACATTTGCAACACTTTCAAATGAAATATTTTTTTCTATAATTAATTGTTGTTTTTTTTTATAAATTATTTTTTATATCAAATGAAATTCTGCATTTGGTTTGTGATGATTTTTTCAAAAATATTGATGTTACTTACACTCTCACACTCTCTCTCTCTAGTATACAGTTTACCTCTCATGGTCAGTGGTTGTCTCCTCTTATCCAGAGAATTGTCAGTTGTACAATATACACATGACATGAAATTTTATTTGTTAGATCTATATTTTTTCAGGACCTACACCATCGAAACAGATATTTTAAGTTTGTCAATCCTTTAATTTATGTTCAAACAAAAAAAAAATATTACAAAATTTTCCTCAAAAATTTGTTTTTATAGAAAATTTTCTCAAAATTTTTTTTGTAGAAAATTTTTATATTTTTTTAATATAAAATTTCTCCAAATTTTTTATAGAAAAATTTCTCTCAAAATTAATTTTTATCAAAAATTTTCTCTCAAAATTTATTTTTATCAAAAATTTTCTCTCAAAATTTATTTTTATCGAAAATTTTCTCTCAAAATTTATTTTTATCGAAAATTTTCTCTTAAAATTTATTCTTATCAAAAATTTTCTTTCAAAATTTATTGTTATCAAAAATTTTCTCTCAAAATTTATTTGTATCAAAATTTATTTTTATCAAAATTTATTTTTATCAAAATTTATTTTTATAGAAAATTTTCTCGAAAAATTTTTATGTAGAAAATTTTTCCATTTTTTTAATATAAAATTTCTCCAAATTTTTTTATAGAAAAATTTTCAAAAAATCTCTTTCTCTAAAAATTTTTCTCTCAAAATTAATTATAGAAAAATTTCTCTCAAAATTTATTTTTATATAAAAATTTCTCTCAAAATTTATTTTTATAGAAAATTTTCTCTCAAAATTTATTTTTATAGAAAATTTTCTCTCAAAATTTATTTTTATAGAAAATTTTCTCTCAAAATTTATTTTTATAGAAAATTTTCTCTCAAAATTTATTTTTATAGAAAATTTTCTCTCAAAATTTATTTTGATAGAAAATTTTCTCTCAAAATTTATTTTGATAGAAAATTTTCTCTCAAAATTTATTTTCATAGAAAATATTTTCTCAAAATTTATTTTTATAGAAAATTTTTTCTCAAAATGTATTTTTATAGAAAATTTTCTCTCAAAATTTATTTTTATAGAAAATTTTCTCTCAAAATTTATTTTTATAGAAACTTTTCTCCCAAAATTTATTTTTATAGAAAATTTTCTCTCAAAATTTATTTTTATAGAAAATTTTCTCTCAAAATTTATTTTCATAGAAAATTTTCTCTCAAAATTTATTTTCATAGAAAATTTTCTCTCAAAATTTATTTTCATAGAAAATTTTCTCTCAAAATTTATTTTCATAGAAAATTTTCTCTCAAAATTTATTTTCATAGAAAATTTTCTCTCAAAATTTATTTTCATAGAAAATTTTCTCTCAAAATTTATTTTCATAGAAAATTTTCTCTTAAAATTTATTTTCATAGAAAATTTTCTCTTAAAATTTATTTTCATAGAAAATTTTCTCTTAAAATTTATTTTCATAGAAAATTTTCTCTCAAAATTTATTTTCATAGAAAATTTTCTCTCAAAATTTATTTTCATAGAAAATTTTCTCTCAAAATTTATTTTCATAGAAAATTTTCTCTCAAAATTTATTTTCATAGAAAATTTTCTCTCAAAATTTATTTTTATAGAAAATTTTTTCTCAAAATTTCTTCTTAAAGAAAATGTTAGAGAATTTGAAAAAATTTTTGTTTTCATTGAAACATTTTTGAGTTATTGTTTTTCTTTACAAAGTTTTCTCTCCATAGAAAGTATTTGAAAAATTTTCTTTCGGCAGAAATTTTTGAATTTTTGAAATTTCTATAAAAATTTTTGAGAAATTTATTTTCTATAGATTTTTTTTAAGAAATTTCTTTCTATAGAAAATGTTGGAGGAATTTTCTCTCTGTTTTAAATGTTTATAAAATTTTCTCTATAGAAAATATTGAGAAATTTTTTTTCTGTAGAAAATTTTGATGAATTTTATTTCTTGAGAAAAATTTTAGGAATTTTTCTTTCTATAGAAAGTATTTGCACCTTTTCTCTAACTAATTGTTAAAGAATTTTTTTCTAGAGAAAATTTTTGTATAGAAATAAAAATTCTAAAAAAGTTTCTTTCCATAAAAATATTTTCTCTAAAATATGGAAATTTTCTTTCTTAGATTTTTTTAAAATTTTTGTTTCTATAGAAAATTTTCTTTTTATAGAGAACTTAGAAAAAATTTTTGATAAATTTTCTATTGAAGCATAAAAAAGATTCATTTTTGCCCGATAAAATTTCCTCTCTCTTTTTTTTTTTTTTTATTTTACTCATCACAGTTTTTTTGTTATTTTCTCATATTTTATATTTTTTTTCTAACAAATAAATATGGACACTGTTTATAGACATTTTAAATTTTTTATTATTCATTTATTTATTTTTTTTGCCAATATTTTTGTTGTTGTTGTTACACATTTCTAATGGAATTAAATTCTAGTCACTGATGATGATGGCCAGAACGAAAATGTTTACAAAAAACAAATATGAGAGAGAAAGAAAATCATAAAAAAATTAAAGATTCTTCATCAAATGCACATGACTCGAAATCAGGCAAGAAAATATGAAATTTACAAAATAAAGCAACAACAACAACAACAAAAACTCATTTATTGTCTTTGGCTACAATTCTATACACATAGAGAAGATACATGTATTTATTCCATTTGTATCAAATAGATAGAATTTTTCCTTTTTATACCCTACACCATCACAGGTGGTTGGGGCATAATGCGTTTGTGCTAATGTTTGTAACATACAAGCAAAATGTATATCGGTCTACTCTAAATCTTGTGAACCAAATGCAGGTGTCACTTTTAGAGGTATTTCAATGAAACTTGTCGGGACGATGTCTATTGAATTTGGTGATGATGGGTCCATTATTTCACCTAGCTACCCTACAAATGTTCCTCCTAGAATGATGTTTTAAGGTCATGTGTGCCCGAAGTATAAAGCGATTTAATGAAAATTGTCACAAATGAGTTTTATCCTAAAACGATTTGCAAAATTGTACTACGATCGGTTCATTATTTCTCATAGGTCCCATATAACCCTCGGTCCAAATATCACTTTGTACTGCTTAAATCTCATATATACTTTCGTACTACAATACGAATCGGTCAAATCAAGACCGAGAAAATTTTACGACGATCGGTCTATGATTAGGTCCACTGTTAGGTAAAGCCCACAGAAAACCTCCTTTTGAACACACTAATTCCACATGGATTTAAGTGGGTTCTTTAAACGAGGGTCGGTCAATAATTTTTGCTAGCTACCATTAATAACCAATACTTTGGTGTAGAGTTTTAAATAATCGGACCTGACCGACTATAACTTTCACATGTTGTTGTTGTTGTGTTTTTTGTTTATTCTTTAATTTTTCATTTGACGAGTATTTTAGCATCTTTCGAATAAGAAGAAGAAGAAATAAACTGAAAATTAAAAAAAAAAAAAATAGCAGCAACAATTAGTTGTTTTAGTCATTTAAAAACGTTCAGTTCGGTCCATTAGAAATTTTGTTCTTGAATCGAATCAAAAAAAAAAAAAAAATAATAATAATAATAAAATCGTGAAAAGAAAATTTAGCTAAAAATATAAATTTCATACCTCCAAAATGCGACAAATTATAAAACGAGAATAACTATGAAATCATTATAAATTGTTTAGATCGAAAAATTCAGAAGAAAAAGATCATAAAAAGAATTTCAAATGTGAAAAAATTTATTATCGTTAAAATTTCAAAAAAAAAAAAATCCCATAAATTATCTTAACAAAATAGCGTTTTTCCCTCTCCCAATAAATGTTTTTTTTTAATAATGTTCGCCCGATAATAACAAAAATATATAAATCTGAAGATCATTTAAGATTTATAGCAAAAATAAATTTTAAAATTAATTTTTAGTGTCAAGTGGAATTTTGGAAAAAAAAGGTGTCAAAGAAAGTTTTTGTTGAAAATGTCTGAAATTCCTAAAAGAAATTCTGCTTTATCTTTAACACCTTCGACCAGTTCGAGTCGTTTGGGTCGCATGGTTATTTTTAATGATGATGGTAATGAGTTGCACGAACCTGTCAGACGCACTTCTAGATTTCATTTGCAGCGTCCGAGATCAATGTCTGCCTGGAGTAATATCAGTTATGGGAGTACGAAATGGGATGAAAGGTACAGAGAAACAAAACAAATTATTGTATTCGATTATTCGAATAAATCAATTCGGCTAATTTTGTTCGAGTAACAGAAAATTTTAATTAATTTTTTTACAGGAAATTCTCTTTAAATTTTCTTTGTATAAAAAATGATTATCAATTTTTTTGTAGAAAAAATTTTCATCAATTTTTTTATAGAAAATGTTCACCATTTTTTCATCAATTTTTTTTATAGAAAATTTTCATCAATTTTTCTTATCAAATTCAAATTTTCTTTGTGAAGAAAATTTTCATCAAATTATCTTTGTGAAGAAAATTTTCATCAAATTTTCTTTGTGAAGAAAATTTTCATCAAATTTTCTTTGTATTGAAAATTTTTATCAAATTTTCTTTGCATTGGAAATTTTCACAAAATTTCCCTTCCCTTAGATAATTTTTATCAAATTTTCTTCTTATAGAAAATTTTTGTAAAATTTTTTCCTTTAGAGAAATTTAATCAAATTTTCTTCTTATAGAAAATTTTTATAAAATTTTCTTTTTATAGAAAATTTTCTTCTTATAGAAAATTTTTATCAAATTTTCTTCCAATAGAAAATTTTCATCAAATTTTCTTCCAATAGAAAATTTTCATCAAATTTTCTTCCAATAGAAAATTTTCATCAAATTTTCTTCCAATAGAAAATTTTCATCAAATTTTCATCAAATTTTCTTCCAATAGAAAATTTTCATCAAATTTTCTTCCAATAGAAAATTTTCATCAAATTTTTTTCCTATAGAAAATTTTCATCAAATTTTTTTCCAATAGAAAATTTTCATAAAATTTTATTCCAATAGAAAATTTTCATAAAATTTTCTTCCAATAGAAAATTTTCATAAAATTTTCTTCCAATAGAAAATTTTCATAAAATTTTCTTCCAATAGAAAATTTTCATAAAATTTTCTTCCAATAGAAAATTTTCATAAAATTTTCTTCCAATAGAAAATTTTCATAAAATTTTCTTCCAATAGAAAATTTTCATAAAATTTTCTTCCAATAGAAAATTTTCATAAAATTTTCTTCCAATAGAAAATTTTCATAAAATTTTCTTCCAATAGAAAATTTTCATAAAATTTTCTTCCAATAGAAAATTTTCATAAAATTTTCTTCCAATAGAAAATTTTCATAAAATTTTCTTCCAATAGAAAATTTTCATAAAATTTTCTTCCAATAGAAAATTTTCATAAAATTTTCTTCCAATAGAAAATTTTCATAAAATTTTCTTCCAATAGAAAATTTTCATAAAATTTTCTTCCAATAGAAAATTTTCATCAAATTTTCTTCTTATAGAAAATTTTTAAAAAATTTTCTTCTTATAGAAATTTTTCATCAAATTTTCTTCTTATAGAATATTTTCATAAAATTTTCTTCTTATAGAAAATTTTCATCAAATTTTCTTCTTATAGAAAATTTTCATCAAATTTTCTTCTTATAGAAAATTGTCATCAAATTTTCTTCTTATAGAAAATTGTCATCAAATTTTCTTCTTATAGAAAATTTTCATCAAATTTTCTTCTTATAGAAAATTTTCATCAAATTTTCTTCTTATAGAAAATTTTCATCAAATTTTCTTCTTCTAGAAAATTTTCATCAAATTTTCTTCTTCTAGAAAATTTTCATCAAATTTTCTTCTTATAGAAAATTTTCATCAAATTTTCTTCTTATAGAAAATTTTCATCAAATTTTCTTCTTATAGAAAATTTTCATCAAATTTTCTTCTTATAGAAAATTTTCATCAAATTTTCTTCTTATAGAAAATTTTCATCAAATTTTCTTCTTATAGAAAATTTTCATCAAATTTTCTTCTTATAGAAAATTTTCATCAAATTTTCTTCTTATAGAAAATTTTCATCAAATTTTCTTCTTATAGAAAATTTTCATCAAATTTTCTTCTTCTAGAAAATTTTCATCAAATTTTCTTCTTATAGAAAATTTTCATCAAATTTTCTTGTTATAGAAAATTTTCATTAAATTTACTTCTTATAGAAAATTTTCATAAATTTTTTTCTTCAGAAAATTTTCATCAATTTTTTTCTATAGAATATTTTCACCAAATTTTTTTCAAAGAGAAAATTTTCATCAAATTTTTTTTTTTCTTTAAAAAATTTTCATCAAATTGTTTTCCTTCAGAAAATTTTCATCAATTTTTTTGCTATAGAAAATTTTCATCAAATTTTTCATCCAATAAAAAATTTTCATCCAATTTTCCTATAAAAAATGTTCCTAAAATTTTCTTCTGACAGAAACTATTATTCAAATATTCTTATTATAGAAAAGTTTGATCAAATTTTCTTTCCATAGAAAATTTTTGTCAAAGATTCTTCTTATGAAATTTTTATTTGGAGATAACAAATTTTATCTAAAATTCTAAAATAGTGAGAAAATTTATCTAAGATTTTTTTTAGTGAGAAAATTAATCTAAAAATTTCTATAGAGAGAAAACTTTCTATAGTGAAAAAATTTATCGAAAATTTTTCTTAGAATGAAAATTATTGAAAAATATTTATTTCCCCCATTTTTTTAATTTTCACACTTAATATGCGAAAAAGTCATATATTTTCGCAAGTAATTTTAAGTTGTTAATTTTTTTTATTACTTTTCACATACATTTTAAAGAAAATTTAAATAAATTTATGTCAAAAATGAAAAAGAGAAAAAAATGTAAACTTTTCTCATTTATTTCTTTTCTCCTCATTTTTCTTGTTTCATTTGCAATGATTTTTAATGTTTCTGGACTTTTTTCCTGATATTTAAGCGTTTTTTATGTTCTTCATTTACATTCACATTTACGTTTACTTTTTTGCACTTTAAGTGTAAATTTTAATTTCCTTTCACACATACTTATCAGGACTCACATATACTTCTTTATACTTTTGCTCTTTTAAATGCAGTTTTCCTTAGAAGAGAACAAAGTCAAAAGAAGAAGAAAAAAACATGAAAATGGCAAAAGTAAAATTCACTTAAATTGTGCCCTTTGGCTATGAAAGGGAGAGGGGGAGAGGGAGAGGTGGAGAGAGTATTATTTTATTAAAAATGTTAAGATAAATGTCAAGCAAAAATACACAAACACACACAATGAAAAAAAAACAACTCTTGACCTCCGTTACTTTTTTTAAGGATTTTTTTTCTTCTTACAGGAATTTAATGTAGCACAAATGATGAATGAGAATTTGTATAACCTCCACCAGCACAAGTGTTGTAGAGGGTATATTAACTTTGGCATTCCGTGTGTAACGCTAAGAAGGAATCATCTCAGATCCCATAATGTATATATGTTTTTTTATCAAATCAAAATCTAAGTCGATTTAGCTATTTCCGCCTGTCTATTTTTGGAACGCTTACATCCACAGAGTTCGATAAAATTTGACCTGAATATCGTTTTAGTATATTAAAAGATATACACCGATATCTGAGCAAAAAACTTTCTGAAAATTGTCAACTTTAAATTGACAAATTAGAATTAAATTTGGCTTAATATTAAGCTGTATATACATCATTATATATATTAAAATCGGTTCAGTAGAAAAAGAGTTATAGTCAAAAATATAACTATTTTTATGACTGGGTATATCGACATAGCCGAATATAGCATTCTAATTCGTTATACCCAACATCATTATAGGTTTGTAATGGGTATAAACAATAGTCATACCACCACTCTTAAATATACCGTTCGAAATCACTTCCTGAGTCGTCCTTCCGTCCGTCTAGCTGGCCGTCCATGTAAAGCTTGTTCGCTAAGTACAGGTCACAGTTTAGAAGATATCTTAATGAAATTTGGTGCGTGCCAGTGTCTTGGCCTAACGACAATACCTATTAAAATTGATTATGATCGGTCCATTATTTCATATAGGCTCCATACAAGTGTCTCCCCGGAATTTGGTTTTTAGTCCATAAAATTCCTAAATATAAAAACGATGTCAACCAAATTTGGCAAAAATAAGTGGTATTATATGCAACAACTATGTGACGATTTATACGAGGATCGATCCATTATTTCTCATATCATTCATTATTTCAAATATCATCTTGAAACTCATAAATCGCTCATATACATGGGTATTGTAAAACATTTAGTTAAGTTAAGATAAATATAAACCAAAAACAATTTCAGAAATTTTACGAGGTTTGGTCCATAATTTTTTCTAACTCCCATATTACCCCCGCAGAAAAAAAAATCCTGTTAAAACGCATAAATTTTACATAAATTTTTGTATCACAAAAGTGTATTGCACACATACGCATAAATAAGAACAGAAAATTATACGAGGGCCGTACACAAAATTTTCGTAGCTGTCATTTACAACCAACAATGTGGTATAAGGTATAACAAAGTCGGACTTGACCATCTATATAATATTTTTACTTGTTTTTTAAAGTATAAAAGTTAGAAAGAGATGGAGAGAGAGAGAGAGAGAGAGAGAGAGAGAAAAAAAATTTTTGCTTGGTCGTAGGATTAGTTTGACATTAAACATTTTTATATGCTGCCAGTCAAAGGGATTAAGTGGTCGGCCATAAAAGTTTAAATAAATTTACAATATCAAATTGCGGGTTCTTTTGAAAAAAATTCTTTAGTAAAATTTATTTTCAAAAGACTCATTTTTATTGAAATTCATTTTATTACTCTAAATTAATATTTCACTCACAAAACATTGAAATTTAATGAAAACATGAGATGAAAATTCATTCATGCAAATTATAATTTAATTCCCAAAACTCGTGATTGTATGAATTTCAATCTAAAACCTTCAAAATTCAGCCAAAATATTTTTATTTCTTGTACCTGAAGATGTTGAAGATATCAAAATAAACTTTTATTTACGTTGTTGTTATGTGTTTATAGATGTATGTAATGTACACATACTTATGCATATATTTTTGGCTCAATTCATACATAAATATTTGAATATGTACACAAGCATAATATGTTTACACATACATACATACATACATACATACATACATACATACATACATACATACATACATACATACATACATACATACTTACATACTTACATACATACAAATATACATACATACATATATACATACATGCATACATACGTATATACATACATACATACATACATACATACATACATACATACATACATACATACATACATACATATGTATATACATACATATATACATGCATACATACATACACACATACATACATACATACATACATACATGCATACATACTTACATAGAACCTTTAATCAAACAAATAAGAGCATGTAAGAATGATATATTCGACTATGACGAATCTTCAATACCCTTCATCACAATTTGGACGGACAGAAAGAAACAAAGCGGACAGACAGCCGGACTTAACTGAATCGACATTATGTAGTCTGAGATGAGTGCTTTTTAGCTTTACACATGGAATGAAAAAGTCAATATACCCTCTTCACCATTTGTGGTGGTGGAGGGTATAAAAACAATAAGGAAACGGAAATAAAAATAACTCCACAGTTTTGAAAATCGATTGGAATCTTACGATCTC
Source organism: Cochliomyia hominivorax (assembly GCA_004302925.2). NCBI lineage: Eukaryota > Metazoa > Arthropoda > Insecta > Diptera > Calliphoridae > Cochliomyia > Cochliomyia hominivorax. The sequence continues at coordinate 74,871,791 of PYHX02000494.1, read as the reverse complement.
CAATATGGCTTCAAGCAAAACCTAAATGTTTTTAATTTGTATACTTCTTAAATTACTTAAGTACAGAAATATAAGACATTGATTATTTTGGACGGTAAAAAGACATGAATACATCTTGTAATCAGAACTACAGGGTTTAATCATAAGTTGTAATATAATACTAAAGAGCTTCGTATACCAACGGCCTATAAATAAATGTTGAATTAAATTCAATTCTTATAGCTGAGAATTAATACAGAGCGCAGGGGATCAAATTTTGTCAGAAACCTTAAAAACCGGAAAGTAAAACAGAACATAAAGGAGGCACCCAAATTAAAAATTATTCTCTCACTTCATAGAAAAAATTTAAAATTCAATACTTCTTCTTATAGAAGCAAGAGAACGTTTTCTTAAAAAAAATATTTTTAGATTTTCTTTTCAAAGAAAGTGTCAAAATTTTCTTTTATAAAATATTTTTTCAAGAAAATTTTAAGAAAAAATTAAACAAAAATGTTCCTAAAAAATTTAAGGGAAAATTTTCGATAAATTTTCTTTTAATAGAAAATTTCTTAAAAATGTTCATTAAGAACAAATTTCATTCATCCACAGAGTTGAGGTCATTTTTCTATTAAGAGAAATTTTAAAAGAAGTTTTCTATTAAAAGAAAATGTAAGCGAAATATTTTTAAAAAGGGATTTTTTTTTTTTTTTTTTTTTTTTTTTTTTTAAAGAAAATTTCATTAAGATGTTTTAAGAGAAAATTTCATCTCAAGAAAAACAATTTCATAAAAAGATGTTCTATTAGGAGAAAATTTCATAACTAATTTCTATTTAGGGAAAATTTCTTAAAAAAAAGAAAAAAAAAATTTTAACTTTTGAGGAAAATTTTAAATTTGCAATAAATTTTCTTTCTATAGAAAATTTGCAATAAATTTTCTTTCTATAGAAAATTTGCAATAAATTTTCTTTCTATAGAAAATTTGCAATAAATTTTCTTTCTATAGAAAATTTGCAATAAATTTTCTTTCTATAGAAAATTTGCAATAAATTTTCTTTCTATAGAAAATTTGCAATAAATTTTCTTTCTATAGAAAATTTGCAATAAATTTTCTTTCTATAGAAAATTTGCAATAAATTTTCTTTCTATAGAAAATTTGCAATAAATTTTCTTTCTATAGAAAATTTGCAATAAATTTTCTTTCTATAGAAAATTTGCAATAAAATTTCTTTCTATAGAAATTTGCAATAAAATTTCTTTCTATAAAAAATTTGCAATAAAATTTCTTTCTATAGAAAATTTGCAATTAATTTTCTTTCTAAAATTTCTAAATTTTCTTTCTAAAGAAAATTTGCAATAAATTTTTTTTCTATAAAAATTTGCAATAAATTTTCTTTCTATAAAAAATTTGCAATAAATTTTCTTTCTATAGAAAATTTGCTATAAATTTTCTTTCTATAGAAAATTTGCTATAAATTTTCTTTCTATAGAAAATTTGTTATAAATTTTCTTTCTATAGAAAATTTGCTATAAATTTTCTTTCTAAAGAATATTTGCAATAAATTTTCTTTCTAAAGAAAATTTGCAATAATTTTTCTTTTTATAGAAAATTTGCAAAAAATTTTCTTTCTATAGAAAATTTGCAATAAATTTTCTTTCTATAGAAAATTTGAAATAAATTTTCTTTCTATAGAAAATTTGCAATAAATTTTCTTTCTATAGAAAATTTGCAATAAATTTTCTTTCTATAGAAAATTTGCAATAAATTTTCTTTCTATAGGAAATTTGCAATAAATTTTCTTTCTATAGAAAATTTGCTATAAATTTTCTTTCTATAGAAAATTTGCTATAAATTTTCTTTCTATAGAAAATTTGCTATAAATTTTCTTTCTATAGAAAATTTGCTATAAATTTTCTTTCTATAGAAAATTTGCTATAAATTTTCTTTCTATAGAAAATTTGCTATAAATTTTCTTTCTATAGAAAATTTGCTATAAATTTTCTTTCTATAGAAAATTTGCTATAAATTTTCTTTCTATAGAAAATTTGCTATAAATTTTCTTTCTATAGAAAATTTGCTATAAATTTTCTTTCTATAGAAAATTTGCTATAAATTTTCTTTCTATAGAAAATTTGCTATAAATTTTCTTTCTATAGAAAATTTGCTATAAATTTTCTTTCTACAGAGAATTTGCAATAAATTTTCTTTCTATAGAAAATTTGCAATGAATTTTCTTTCTATAGAAAATTTGCAAAAAAAATTTCTTTCTATAGGAAATTTGCAATAAATTTTCTTTCTATAGAAAATTTGCTATAAATTTTCTTTCTATAGAAAATTTGCTATAAATTTTCTTTCTATAGAAAATTTGCTATAAATTTTCTTTCTATAGAAAATTTGCTATAAATTTTCTTTCTATAGAAAATTTGCTATAAATTTTCTTTCTATAGAAAATTTGCTATAAATTTTCTTTCTATAGAAAATTTGCTATAAATTTTCTTTCTATAGAAAATTTGCTATAAATTTTCTTTCTATAGAAAATTTGCTATAAATTTTCTTTCTATAGAAAATTTGCTATAAATTTTCTTTCTATAGAAAATTTGCTATAAATTTTCTTTCTATAGAAAATTTGCTATAAATTTTCTTTCTATAGAAAATTTGCTATAAATTTTCTTTCTATAGAGAATTTGCAATAAATTTTCTTTCTATAGAAAATTTGCAATAAATTTTCTTTCTATAGAAAATTTGCAATAAATTTTCTTTCTATAGAAAATTTGCAAAAAAAATTTCTTTCTATAGGAAATTTGCAATACATTTTCTTTCTATAGAAAATTTGCAATAAATTTTCTTTCTATAGAAAATTTGCAATAAATTTTCTTTCTATAGAAAATTTGCAATAAATTTTCTTTCTATAAAAATTTGGAATAAAATTTCTTTCTATAGAAAATTTGCAATAAAATTTCATTCTATAGAAAATTTGCAATAAAATTTCTTTCTATAGAAAATTTGCAAAAAAATTTTCTTTCTATAGGAAATTTGCAATACATTTTCTTTCTATAGAAAATTTGCAATAAATTTTCTTTCTATAGAAAATTTGCAATAAATTTTCTTTCTATAAAAAATTTGGAATAAATTTTCTTTCTATAAAAAAATTGGAATAAAATTTCTTTCTATAGAAAATTTGCAATAAAATTTCTTTCTATAGAAAATTTGCAATAAAATTTCTTTCTATAGAAAATTTGCAATAAATTTTCTTTCTATAGAAAATTTACAATAAATTTTCTTTCTATAGAAAATTTGTAATAAATTTTCTTTCTATAGAAAATTTGCAATAAATTTTCTTTCTATAGAAAATTTGCAATAAATTTTCTTTCTATAGAAAATTTGCAATAAATTTTCTTTCTATAGAAAATTTGCAATAAATTTTCTTTCTATAGAAAATTTGCAATAAATTTTCTTTCTATAGAAAATTTGCAATAAATTTTCTTTCTATAGAAAATTTGCAATAAATTTTCTTTCTATAGAAAATTTGCAATAAATTTTCTTTCTATAGAAAATTTGCAATAAATTTTCTTTCTATAGAAAATTTGCAATAAATTTTCTTTCTATAGAAAATTTGCAATAAATTTTCTTTCTATAGAAAATTTGCAATAAATTTTCTTTCTATAGAAAATTTGCAATAAATTTTCTTTCTATAGAAAATTTGCAATAAATTTTCTATCTATAGAAAATTTGCAATAAATTTTCTTTCTATAGAAAATTTGCAATAAATTTTCTTTCTATAGAAAATTTGCAATAAATTTTCTTTCTATAGAAAATTTGCAATAAATTTTCTTTCTATAGAACATTTGCAATAAATTTTCTTTCTATAGAAAATTTGCTATACATTTTCTTTCTATAGAAAATTTGCTATAAATTTTCTTTTATAGAAAATTTGCTATAAATTTTCTTTTTATAGAAAATTTGCTATAAATTTTCTTTCTATAGAAAATTTGCTATAAATTTTCTTTGTATAGAAGATTTGCTATAAATTTTTTTTGCATAGAAAATTTTCTATAAATTTTCTTTGCATAGACAATTTTCTATTCTTTGTATAGAAAATTTGCTATAAAATCACAAAAATTCCCCTCTATTGCCAATATTTCCATTTAAATACCGAAAAAATGTTGTCTGAATCCCAGAAATGAACTCCTTTAAGAAAATCTTGAATTCCTTGAAAATTTAGTCAATTCATCTGCACACAATGACAAACACATATTTACATTCTTTAGATGTTTATGTCCTTATTTACGTATGATTTATTTTATTTAATTTGATGGTTCTTTGTGTGACTGTGTTTGTGTTGGAGTGTCGGATCAGAAGTGTGTGTATGTGGATTTATAACCAAGTGATGAAGGCAAATTCATTAGTAAGATTATGTTAACATTATGAAGATGTATGTGTGTATTTGCGTGAGTGTGTGTGTGTGTTCTTTCAATTATTGTTAAGAATTATTTGGTTTAAGAAGGAAAATGATGGAAAAATCTTGACTTAAGTCTGATTACTTAAGATTTTTATGGAAAATGGATTTTATGTTAACAAAATTTTGTTACTCCGATTAGTTTTTCTAAAAGGGCAAAATAGCGATTAAAGAATAGAGTATTTTTGGAAAGTGACTTTAATTAAGTTTTCTTTATAATAATTAAAGTTTATTTACAAAACTTGTTGCATTTGATTAATTCGTGCGCAAAAGTGCAATTTAAACTTCAAATTTAATTTTGTTAAACTATAAAACAGCTTTTTTCAATTTAGCTACTGAGATTATCAGATTTCATTTATTTAAACACGCGATATTTTTATGCCTTCTTTTTTGCCACAATTCCGTTTGGTGTCTAAAACAAAATAGAAACTTCCGTCCAAAATTGTGAAATGGAAACGCCTGTTGCCATGAAAAAGCAAAAAACAAATAAAACAAATTGCAAAAATGCAACAGGATGGAAAAAATAGCAAAAATGCTGTCAAATCACACAAAAAAGCCTAAAAATACTAAAAATGAACAAAAGTCAAGGCAAAGGTGTTGGAGTGGGTGACAGGAAATAATAACATGACTTTTACTGCCAAAACTGTAACAATTTGTCATGATGTAACTAACATGTCATCAAAATAATGTTTTTTATAATAGAAATTTGAGAAATAAATGATAATTGAAAATGAAGGATAAAATTTCATGAAAAAAATAAATTTAAAGACAAATTTGTGCAAAAAAGAAATTTTTAATAAAAACATTAACGAAAATTTTCTATAAAAAGAAAATTTAACGAAAATTTCCTATAAAAAGAAAATTTAACGAAAATTTTCTATAAATAGAAAATTTTACGAAAATTTTTCTATAAATACGAAAATTTTACGAAAATTTTTCTATAAATACGAAAATTTTACGAAAATTTTTCTATAAATACGAAAATTTTCTATAAATAGAAAATTTTACGAAAATTTTCTATAAATAGAAAATTTTACGAAAATTTTCTATAAATAGAAAATTTTACGAAAATTTTCTATAAATACGAAAATTTTACGAAAATTTTCTATAAATACGAAAATTTTACGAAAATTTTCTATAAATACGAAAATTTTACGAAAATTTTCTATAAATACGAAAATTTTACGAAAATTTTCTATAAATACGAAAATTTTACGAAAATTTTCTATAAATACGAAAATTTTACGAAAATTTTCTATAAATAGAAAATTTACGAAATTTTCTATAAATAGAAAATTTAACGAAAATTTTCTATAAATAGAAAATTTTACGAAAATTTTCTATAAAAAGAAAAATTTTAATTTTTTCACTGAAATTAAATTTCTTATTTATTTATTCTTTTCTATATTTTTCTTCTTTTTATCTAAAACAACTAAAATTATATCTGTTTCTTTTTAATACAAAATAAATTTTTGTTTTATTTGTAAATTTTTATTGGCAGCGTATTTCCTGGTCATAAAATGTTCCGCTATTATTATTACTCACGATATAATTTAGTATCTTGATATATGGAAATGCCACTTTAATAAGGAGGTTCCTAATTATAGACTTTCATAAAATATGATTTCTTCATAAAGGGTTTTCTTTAATTCCAAATCACGGGAATTGATCAAACTCTTTTAATAGGCTTTTAATTCTAAGAATGGGAATAATATTTCCAGCTCCAAAAGGAAGAAAAGGAGAAAACCTTTAAAATGTCTTTATACCTTTTTTAAATTCATGGACTATAAAATATCTGAAAAATTTCATTTACGTTCATATAAATATTTGCAACATCATATAACATTAAGATGAGACAGACTTAAAAGTCTTAACTCTAGTCTGATGGGACTTGACTAAACTCCAGTCTGATGGGACTAGAGAAGACTCTAGTCTGATGGGACTAGAGTAGACTCAAGTCTGATGGGACTAGAGTAGACTCTAGTCTGATGGGACTAGAGTAGACTCTAGTCTGATGGGACTAGAGTAGACTCTAGTCTGATGGGACTAGAGTAGACTCTAGTCTGATGGGACTAGAGTAGACTCTAGTCTGATGGGACTAGTGTAGACTCTAGTCTGATGGGACTAGTGTAGACTCTAGTCTGATGGGACTAGAGTAGACTCTAGTCTGATGGGACTAGAGAAGACTCTAGTCTGATGGGACTAGAGTAGACTCTAGTCTGATGGGACTAGAGAAGACTCTAGTCTGATGGGACTAGAGTAGACTCTAGTCTGATGGGACTAGAGAAGACTCTAGTCTGATGGGACTAGAGTAGACTCTAGTCTGATGGGACTAGAGAAGACTCTAGTCTGATGGGACTAGAGTAGACTCTAGTCTGATGGGACTAGAGAAGACTCTAGTCTGATGGGACTAGAGTAGACTCTAGTCTGATGGGACTAGAGTAGACTCTAGTCTGATGGGACTAGAGTAGACTCTAGTCTGATGGGACTAGAGAAGACTCTAGTCTGATGGGACTAGAGTAGACTCTAGTCTGATGGGACTAGAGAAGACTCTAGTCTGATGGGACTAGAGTAGACTCTAGTCTGATGGGACTAGAGAAGACTCTAGTCTGATGGGACTAGAGAAGACTCTAGTCTGATGGGACTAGAGTAGACTCTAGTCTGATGGGACTAGAGAAGACTCTAGTCTGATGGGACTAGAGTAGACTCTAGTCTGATGGGACTAGAGTAGACACTAGTCTGATGGGACTAGAGTAGACTCTAGTCTGATGGGACTAGAGAAGACTCTAGTCTGATGGGACTAGAGTAGACTCTAGTCTGGTGGGACTAGAGTAGACTCTAGTCTGATGGGACTAGAGTAGACTCTAGTCTGATGGGACTAGAGTAGACTCTAGTCTGATGGGACTAGAGTAGACTCTAGTCTGATGGGACTAGAGTAGACTCTAGTCTGATGGGACTAGAGTAGACACTAGTCTGATGGGACTAGAGAAGACTCTAGTCTGATGGGACTAGAGAAGACTCTAGTCTGATGGGACTAGAGTAGACTCTAGTCTGGTGGGACTAGAGTAGACTCTAGTCTGATGGGACTAGAGTAGACTCTAGTCTGATGGGACTAGAGTAGACTCTAGTCTGATGGGACTAGAGTAGACTCTAGTCTGATGGGACTAGAGTAGACTCTAGTCTGATGGGACTAGAGTAGACTCTAGTCTGATGGGACTAGAGAAGACTCTAGTCTGATGGGACTAGAGTAGACTCTAGTCTGGTGGGACTAGAGTAGACTCTAGTCTGATGGGACTAGAGTAGACTCTAGTCTGATGGGACTAGAGTAGACTCTAGTCTGATGGGACTAGAGTAGACTCTAGTCTGATGGGACTAGAGTAGACTCTAGTCTGATGGGACTAGAGTAGACTCTAGTCTGATGGGACTAGAGTAGACTCTAGTCTGATGGGACTAGAGTAGACTCTAGTCTTATTAGTTTAGAGTAAATTCTAGTCTTATTAAATTAGAGTACATTCTAGTCTTAGAGAGAATGTAAGGCATAGACTAGAGTAGTCTTGACTAGTCTAGAGTAAACTCTAGTCTGGCTTGACTAGTATAATCTCTAGTTTACACTCTCAATTATCTATACAAAGCTGTTGTCTGATTTAACAAGGCTAACAAATGCCTGTTCAGAACTGCAGGTATTTTTTTCCAAAATTATCTCGTATCCTCCAATTTTGTTTTTTGCGGTACTTAAAAAGAAGATAAAATTTCATATCATAGACAATAAAAAGAACTTCAAAACACTTCTCTTACACTCCAAAATATATCGTTTTTTTCATTGGAAAAAATTTTCCGGTTTGTTGAATTTTGTTTTGTTTTGTTGTTGTTCTCTCTCTTTCGCAAAAATAAAAAATAAATTATTCATAACGGTATTTTTTAATGTTTAATTTTTTCTCTCTTTTTTGTTTCTTTACAGGTGAGTAACTTTTGATATTAAAGCTTCATATACCATGATGTAAGTATTTGTATACACCATCACCCCTCTCAAGTGCCATAGAAGCGAGAAGGCGGTGAGAGTATGTTAAGATATGGAACGTTAACAAGGTCATAGAAATATTGTAGATGTTAAGAAATTTAAGATGTTGTAAATGAAACTGGATTAATATTTGGGATGATATTTGATATTTTAGAGTATTTAACCTTTATTTTCCTTAATTTAGGCAATAAAAATTCTTAGGGCGTTTATTTAGAGTTGAGATCATGAAGGCATTTAAATGTCACTTAAATGGGTTTGAAATTCTCTCATTATCTTTTAATTGTTCTAAAATGTTTTATTGCCCTTCAGTTGGAATAAAATAATACATTTTCGTCTCTTAGTTTTGGAAAAAGAGGGAATTTATTTTATAATTGTGTTACGTGATCAATTTCATGAAATTGTTATTTATATTTATTTCATGTTTAATTTATTACTTAAGACATCATTTCTCTGAAGCGATAGTCATGTTAATGTTACCTTAATTATGATTTAAGTTCGTCTATTTACTTTTAATTAGTTTTATTAAACTGAAAATGAATACAAATTTTCATTAATATTATATATGCCCTCCACGACCACTACAAGTGGTGAAGAGGGTATAATAACTTTGTCATAAGACTCCATGATGTATATATATTTTTGCATAAAATCAAAATCTGAGACGATTTAGTTGTACCCATCTGTCTTTCTGTCTGTCTGTCTGTATGTTGTCGGTTCGCTTACATCCACAATTATTGACCTGAGTATTTGTCATGGTCCTAAGAGGTTTTCCAGCAAAATCACTTAAGTATATTAAAAGCTACAGACCGTTATCTGAGACATCCTCTATATTCAACATTAGCTGTAACATTATGTTATATATACTTCATTAACACTTCAAAAATTATCAAAATCGGTTCAGCCGAAAAAAAGTGTTCTTAAGTTATATAAAGAAAAACTTTTATATATTGAATGTGTTTGTGAGTTTGTAGGTGAGTGTGTATGTCAGTATGCTCAAACCATAATGTATTTGCTTCACATGTATTTGTGGTGGAGGGTATTGAAGATTCGGCATAGCCGAATATAGTATTCTTTATATTTTTTGTTTTTGACATTGAAATATTTTTAAACCCATAATTTCTCGCTCTCTTTCTCTCTCTCCTACCTTTTCTCTGACAACTTTATTTTACTTTGTTCAAAAGAATAATAAAATAAATAATAAAAATTATTACTTAATATTTAAATCATAATGAAATAAATAAATTGAGTAAAAATAACATCTGTTTTGTTGAAATTTTGTGGTAAACTGTAAATATTTCCGTTTCCTTTGGGGGGGGGGTGATAGAGAAAAGGGAGTTAAGAGAAAATCATGTTAATAAGGAAATTGTAGCACGTTTCAAAATATTCAAACAATAAATACATCGACAACAATAATAATCCCTCCTATTACATTAATGCCACTTGCTACTATGCCACCAATAACAGCACCAACAACAACTGAACAAAAAATCTAATGAAGCACAAAAAAAATATTTGTTGTTTGTTTGCAAACATCAACAACTGAATTTCATTTTGTTTTCCTGTTGTTGTTGTGTGTGTGTTTGTGGGGGGAATTAAACAAAACGATTCGATTGCAAATAATCGGGGAGTATTTTGTCTAAAGTCAGCTGGACCATCATTAAAATATTTTTGTGTGGAAAATGCTTTTGGAATAATAATTTCATATTATTTATCGGGGATTTTTTTTGTTTATACAAACAAAGTTTGATATTGACACAAAATCAGAAGTCAATAAAAACTATATTTGTTTTTATTTTTTTGACTTCGTCGAAAGAATAGTTAAAAGTCCAAAGTGTAGTTTAGTTATAAACTATTTAATACAAAGTACAATATTAAATTACCACTTTAATCCTGACCACAGTGTGAACTCAAAGCTCAATATTGTAAAAAATATAGTTTAAAAACTTACTTCAGTCACGCTATATCAAACTATATGCTAACTATATCAGAAATTTTCCAGACTATGATCCAATTTATAGTCCAAACAACGAGACAAATTATAATTCAGACTGTAGAGTAAACTATAATAAAGATAATTATCCTGATTAGACTCGAAACTAGCTAAAGTCCACATCACAGTATAAAAATTTCTTCTATAGTCCAATTAAATGTCCAGATTACAGTTTTACTTTTATTTTAGTGTAGAGTATAGTTCAGTTAAAAGACTAGATTATAAAAGAGTCTATAATTCAGATAAAAATCTAAATTAAAGACTAAACTTCT
>PYHX02000494.1:74817914-74860978 GCA_004302925.2 Cochliomyia hominivorax | reverse complement strand
TAGGACTTTTTTTCTATCCACTACAAACATCTGTACAAACCCCAATACCCCAATCACCTACAGAGGTGTAGGGTATAAAAAACGTTGTACTTTTTGTTGGAGGGGGTGTTTTATGGTATGAGCGCAACAATCGATAGGAAATGATTTACCGGAGTTAAATAAGCGTAAATTTTGAAAAGATAGTAATCGAAAGAAATTCAAACAATTCATTTTATTGATTTCTATTTTGGGATTTAATCATTTGAAATTATTTAAGCCATAAATGATATGACAACATTACAAACATACTCACATACATTTGTACTTTCTAAATCATTCAATTTTAATCATTTTTTTTTTTCGAAAAATTATTTTTCATAAACATTTTTTTGTCGTTCTCTGTTTTTTCTATAAATAAATAACTGAACACAAATGGAATTTTAATGAGCTTGAAATTTTTCGTGGAAATTTTCATGATTTTATTTAAATCATGAAGAAAATTCCGAAAGAAAAGACTGAAGGATAAGTTGGAAGCAAATAAAGTGTTGTTTCTTATGAATACTTATTTTACTTCTTACTGGAAAAGAGTTTGTATAACTTATGTTTGATAAAAGTGCAATAATAAGGAGTGAGATCGAAAAATTCTTAACGTAGATATATTTTAATAAAAACATAGCAAAAATGTTCTCCTGAAATAAGTTTCTTAACTCATAAAAGTCTTTAATATAAAGCGATTTTAATGAAATTTGACAGTAATAAGTCTTATGGTAATACTAACCGATGTGTCACATCATGCGAGGGTCGGTCCATAGGTTATCAGAGGTCCAAAATATTTTTTTTTTAAAACTTGACTTCATTTTCATTTCATTGCTCGAGCGATGAGTTTGCTTTCCTGCCGGTTGTGTTGGAAACTCTTTTGAAACGACAATTCCTTCTGCCTGAACTAGATTTTATATCAGAGGACAAGCGCTCCCAGAACTGTTAAATAATATTGGAAACAGTTTTTCGGCAGGTCGAACTGATAACTGACTGTAACTGTAGTCGGTGATCCCCCTACACCATAATATTATTTATAAATTATAGTTTTGAAAAATTAATGTACGTCCCTCGTATAATTTAATTTTCTGATTTATTCTTAAGGATGCAGTATGTAATTGTGGCACCAACATTTATGTGAAATTTATGCGTTTTAACATGAATTTTGCTGGAGGGTCATATGAGAGATGGTAGAAATGCTGGACCGAACTACGTGTGATTCCACACATTTTAATTTAACCGGTTATTATTACAACACTTACGTTTTTGTGATATTTATGCGCTATAAAGTGATATCTGGAAAAGGACTCCGAATATTTTGGCAAAACTTTCGTTTAAATCGCTTTATATTTAGAAGTTTAATGACCTTAAAATCCCATCCCGAAGGAACATTTCTATGGGAGGTACCCAAAATATTGGACCGAACATAGCCAATTTTAAAAAGCTTCGTCCTTCGTTCACATCGTTTAAATTGACAGTCAGCCGGGCATATAGACATCGTTAAATTGACTCAGAAAGTGATGCCGAGTCAAACGGTATACTTTTTCTGTATGTTACAAACATCAACACAAACACATCAACCATGTTTACTTTCATCTCTTTGTTCAGTTTTTTTCGATCTCACTCCTTGTACATAATTTGTGCTAAAAATGCAATAAAAAGATTAATTTTTTCTCTAAACCAAAGAAGCTTAAACGGATGAAAATCTTCTTCTTCTTCAAAAATTTCACAAATTTATGTTTAAATTAAAAGATTTTAAAAAATGACGCTTTTTTACAGTTATAAATTTTGAAAATGAATTTAAATTATTTTCTCTTAAAACTTCAGGGAAAAATTAAATTAATATTAATTTTAATTCTTAATTTAATTTTAAATAATGAAAAAGAGACTTCTAACTAGAGACCTTCAACTGTCTGTTAAAATAAACTGTATTTTGTTATTTCAACTTAAATTATATTGACCGGATTGTTGTTGTTGTTGTTGTTGCTGGTAATGTCGGTAATTGTAGTTGGAACTATTTTTAGAAAATATTTCCACAAACACTTTAAATACAGTAACTAAAATTCAAATAAAAAAAACTAAAAAAATTACAGAAAATTAAACTGCAAAAAATGTTGAATAAACATACTAAGTTTTACACTAGTGCATTATCCTATAAACGCACTTAAGTTCATGTAGTCTATAAAAATAAAATAGACTACAGTCTATAAAATATAGACTAGACTCTAGTAAGTAGCCGCAAGAAAAGGGAAATATTAAATATTAAGGTTGGCAATGGAGATTATCAAGTTAAGCATTTCGATAAAATACTTGGGCATTATGATTGACGATAGGCTTAACTTCAGGGCCCATATGGAGTATGCTTTTAATAGGGCTGCCAAAGTGATTAGTGCACTTAGTAGAATCATGCCCAATGTTGGAGGACCACGACAAAGTAGACGGCTACTGATTTCTAGGGTTACATTGTCAATATTGTTATATGCAGCGCCTATTTGAGCGGGGTCCACAGGAGATACAACACGTAGGAACTTGTTATCACTTTTCAGACAGAGTTGCCTACGGGTATTCTGTGGTTACAGAACAATTTCACTGGAAGCTACTTGTGTAATAGCCAGTATTATTCCTTTCGACCCGGCTGCAGACGAAGTTCTTAGGATATATGAAGGCAATAAAAGAGAAAGGAAGCAACAACAACGGGACAGAACATTAGCAAACTGGCAAAGGAGATGGCAAAGTACTCTAAAAGGGCGATGGACGCATAGACTAATACCGGATATAAAAACGTGGATAGAACGTGGACATGGGGAGGTGAACTACCACCTAATTCAATTTCTTTCAGGACACGGAGGATACAGAAGCTATCTGTATAAGATAGGATATGACGAATCTCCAAACTGTCCGATATGCTTGGAAGTAGACGATGCTGAACATGTGGCATTTCGATGCCCCAGATTTGAGAACCTAAGACGTACACTGGAGTGTGTATCTGGGACGAGTGTTGATGCGGATAACATAATAAGAGTAATGATTTCTTCTGGGGGTGATTGGAATTCGTTTAACCGGTTCATTACCTAAACAAACCTTGCGTTAGGTTTGGAGGAAAAGAGGCGAAAGGAAGAAAGAGAGAATAGGATAAGTGAGGTAGCTTAAATGCTTACCAGTCCCGCGAAGTAATACTTAAAGGCAGTTCCGCGGGACATTTATGGTGTTGACGATGGAGGAGGTTATAACCATATGGTACCTTTTGAAGGTTTCCACCTCTACTATAAAAAAAACTCTAGTCTATAAAAAATAGACTAGACTCTTGTCTGTAAAATGGAACTTTTAAGTATTTCAGGAAATAACTTTTTCTCTCACCCATTATTTCAAAAATTGATGAGCTAAAAGTACTAAATCAATCTTCATTTTCGTTTATTTATCTCCAACACAAAAAATCACACACACACACACAAAGCACTTACAAATAAAAGTTAATCAATAATATTGACAACTTACACATGCACGCACACATACACAAACATATACACACTCGAAAACTTTATTGACACTTCATCATCATTAACAAACATGACATTGCTTTGTTATATTATCATCATTATGATGATCAGAATCATAATCATTATAATGATTAAATGTCATTTGACTAAAAATATGAGTAGTTCTCGTTATAATAGTCACATTCATGATATTGTGAAATAGTTGTTATTGTGATTTCGGATGTAATGGAGATAATTGGATTGTGACAAAATATCAATTGTCTGGAGGTGTTAAATTATTAAATAGAAGAAGAAGGAGGAAAACAACAAATTGCAAATAAAATCATAAATAAAATATCGAGAAATGAAGTTTGGAAGATTATTAGGGAGGATATTTTGGATGGGGAAAATATTATAGTCTTTTGTGGGAAATTTCTAATAAATATGAAATTTTGAAATTAGTTTTTCTTAAGCAGCAGGAGGATTTTTAATTTTATAGAATTTTGAAATTAATCCAAAGAGAGTATTTTGTCTTTTGAACCTTAATGGAGTTGTTTTTAGTGTTTTACAATATTTTTCCAATTAGTTCGATGGAAATAATGACATCAATATAAACAGTTTAACTTTAAGATCTTTTAGGTTCACAAACCCACATATTTTCCTTTTTTTATCAATAAAAATCATAAGAAATTTCCAATTAGTCCTTGGAGACACCAAAACACACATTGCTAAATGTTTGTGTGTGAGTGTGTGTGTGTAATAAGGAAGAAATGACCAAAAATGGCTATTTTACAAATAAAATGGAATGAAATAAAGGAAAACAACCAAAAATATTCAATTATGTCAGGAGAAAATTGAAATATAATTGAATTGTTTATAGAATTTGTCAAATCCTTATTTTTAGGGTAAAAGAAAAATCCCAAAATAAAGGAAAAATACTACAAAGAACTCGTTAAAAAGGATGAAATCGATTAAATACAATCAAATTTTGTTTCAGATCCCTTTTTAA
This sequence comes from Cochliomyia hominivorax, assembly GCA_004302925.2. Taxonomy (NCBI): domain Eukaryota; kingdom Metazoa; phylum Arthropoda; class Insecta; order Diptera; family Calliphoridae; genus Cochliomyia; species Cochliomyia hominivorax. The sequence continues at coordinate 74,856,478 of PYHX02000494.1, read as the reverse complement.
TTATTTAAATTTTCTTAAAAAAAGAAGAAAAGAAGTTCAAAAATAGAAAATTAAAGGACAAAAGTATTTTTGTAATGTATGAAAAATTAAAGGACATTTGATAATCAATTTAATCACTTTCTTTTGTGAACTTTATTTTTTAGAATTTTATATGAATCAAATATGAGGAATTTAATTAAAGCATATTCCAGATTTTTTAATAAAAAGGTTTTTATTTTTTATAGACTGGGGTTTAGTCAATTTTATAGAATATAGTTCTGGCATATTATATATACTAGAGTCTCGTATTTTTATCTTTTCAGGATCTTCTCTCTTCTTGTCTAGATTCTTATTCATATTCCAGTTCAAATTCTAGTTGATTTTCTAGTTCAGTTTCTGGTTCAGATTCCAATTCAGATTTCAGTTAAGTTTCTAGTTCAGTTCTTGTTAAGATTCTTATTCAGTATTCAGTTTAGATTTTTATTCAGATTAAAGTTGAAATTCCATTTCAGATTAAAATACAGATTCTAGTCTAGATTCCAAATTTAGATTCCAGTTCATTTCTAGTTCAGTTCTGGTTCAGTTCTGGTTCAGTTCTGGTTCAGTTCTGGTTCAGTTCTGGTTCAGTTCTGGTTCAGTTCTGGTTCAGTTCTGGTTCAGTTCTGGTTCAGTTCTGGTTCAGTTCTGGTTCAGTTCTGGTTCAGTTCTGGTTCAGTTCTAGTTCAGTTCTAGTTCAGTTCTAGTTCAGTTCTAGTTCAGTTCTAGTTCAGTTCTAGTTCAGTTCAGTTCTGGTTCGGTTCTAGTTCAGTTCTGGTTCAGTTCTAGTTCAGATTCTATTTCAGATTAAAATACAAATTCTAGTTTAGATTTAAGTTCAGATTCCAGTTCAAAATTTATTTCAGATTCTAATACAGATTCTAGTTAAGATTCTAGTTCAGATGCCAGTTGAAATCTTAGTTCAATTTCTGGTTCTAGTTCAGTTCTAATTCAGTTCTGTGTCAGTTCTGGTTCAGTTTTGGTTCAGTTCTGGTTCAGTTTTGGTTCAGTTTTGGTTCAGTTCTAGTTTAGTTCTGGTTCAGTTCTGGTTAAGTTCTAGTTCAGTTCTAGTTTAGTTCTAATTCAGTTCTAGTTCAGTTTTGGTTCAGTTCTGGTTAAGTTCTAGTTCAGTTCTAGTTCAGTTCTAGTTCAGTTCTAGTTCAGTTTTAGTTCGGTTCAGTTCTAGTTCAGTTCTAGTTCAGTTCTAGTTCAGTTCTAGTTCAGTTCTAGTTCAGTTTTAGTTCGGTTCAGTTCTAGTTCAGTTTTAGTTCGGTTCAGTTCTAGTTCAGTTCTAGTTCAGTTCTAGTTCAGTTTTAGTTCGGTTCAGTTCTAGTTCAGTTCTAGTTCAGTTCTAGTTCAGTTTTAGTTCGGTTCAGTTCTAGTTCAGTTCTAGTTCAGTTCTGGTTAAGTTCTAGTTCAGTTCTAGTTCAGTTCTAGTTCAGTTTTAGTTCGGTTCAGTTCTAGTTCAGTTCTAGTTCAGTTCTAGTTCAGTTCTAGTGCAGTTCTGGTTAAGTTCTAGTTCAGTTCTAGTTCAGTTCTAGTTCAGTTTTAGTTCGGTTCAGTTCTAGTTCAGTTCTAGTTCAGTTCTGGTTAAGTTCCAGTTCAGTTTTAGTTCGGTTCTAGTGCAGTTCTAGTTCAGCTCTAGTTCAGTTCTATTTCAGTTCAAGTCCATTTTATGGACTACAGTTTTTAAGGGTTTAGTCTTTTTCCATTCTGTAAATTATGATGTTTTCTATTCTGACGTATGGAGTCTACACTTTTTTGCTGTTTGCTTTTATGTAGTGAATTATGGTTTTCACTTTGACTATATTTTAAGCTTCTATTAAGTCTTTGAACTGAACTCAGTTTATGCTTTTTATTACAGTCTATAAATTGCTTTTGCATATAAATTTGACTAAAGTCATTAAACTCTAGTTTATTGACTGTAATATTTTTTATGTATTGTTGTTGTAATAAACACATAATTAACTATTTACAAACTTAATTTAATATTATTATAATACGAATTTGTTATTAAACCTGATTGATTTATAATTTATTATAATTAAACAAAACGATAATAATTAATGTCACAATCAAAATAATTCTAATTACAAAATAATTGTTAAGAGAAAAAACAAAAACAACAACTGTTAATGTTATTTTTTTTTTTTTCAATGAATTTTATTTTCAATAAAATTTCAAAACTTTAATGGATTTAAAAAGTTCACAATTCAAAATTATAAATTTTTATTTATAATTTTCGTATTTCAAATACCGTTGAAATTTGTGGAAAATCAGGTAAGTTGAAGATGATTTTAAAGTGAATATTTTTTTTTGATTAATTTTTTTTAACTATTTTGCAGTCCACTGTAGTTCCTTTGGGTCAAAGTTCAAATTTTATTTATAAACAATTTAATGTCTCGTTTGATCCTGAATTTGTGGAATATTTTAAGCGAGTTTCCTTTAATTCCCTTATTTATGAATTTAAAGTTATCCAAGAGGTACCCACCTTTTATATCAATATATTGGTACGATCTTTGACGCAGGAGAAGGATATTTATAAAATGTCTAATATTGATGGTTGTTTCTTTTTGGAGAATCCTTTAATGAATCGTATTTTCCATAATTTCTATAAACATCTTTTGGTCAATAAAACCTCCTTCAGTTGTCCCATCTCGGAGGGTGTGTATTATTTAAGGAATAAATTTTGGAAATCTGTTTTACCTGTCGTCCATCCAAAAGGACATTTTACTCTTAATGTAAAGATTACGACAAAAATTTCAGATAAACCAGCTTTCGATTTTCTTTGGACTTACAGTATTGTAAGTGTGAAGGGGTGAAGTGAATCTTAAAAAATACATCTCAAAATTTATTTAAAGTGACATGTTATCATGGTCATGCTTATGGATACGCTAAAAATATCCCAACATAATAGTCATTTGTCCCATATCTTCTCTTTTTGTGTCTTTATATATTTCTAAAATCTAAAGCTTAAAGCTAATTTGTAATAAAGCGAATAAGAATCTTAAAGAAAAGAAATAGAAAAAAATAGAACTTAACATAGATTTGTTGTATTTTGCCTACAAAAGCACGTTTTGTTTGACACTTGACACTTAAGAGTGATAAAATAACCAAAGAGAAAAAGGCCTAGATATTTATATACTCTCCTCCTCCGCCACAACTGGTGAAGAGGGTATATTAACTTTGTCATTCCGTGTGTAATGCTAAGAAGGAATCATCTTAGATTCCATAATGTGTATATATATATTCTTGATTCAAATCAAAATCTGAGTCGATTTAGCTTTAACCTTCTTTCTGTCTGTTATTGGCGTGCTCACGTCCATAATAATTGACAGAGCTTAATAAAATTTGGCCTCAGATTTTGCTAAAGTCCTCAGAAGTTTCCTATTTAAAATCAGTAAAATCGCTTTAGTATATCAAAAGATATAGACCGATTTCTGAGGCATCCTCTTAGTCAATTGTCAATTTTCAAATCGCAAAATATAAAAAAATTATCAAAATCGGTTCAGTAGAAAAAATCTTGAAGCCAGAAATATAACTATTTTTATGACTCATTAAGGGTTCCAATACTGTATTTAAAAAAAACTTTTATATATTGTATACATTTGTAAGTGTGTGTGTGTGTATGTACGAAACATAATTTATATATTTCTCACGCATTTGTGCTGAAGGGTACTGAAAATTCGCCATATTCTCTTTTTTTTACAAATTTATTATTTACCCACATTTACACAATTTTTTTGTGTCTTTCCTCCCCTCAGCTTTTGAGTGTTACATATGTGTGTGTAAAGTTGTTTTTCACATATTTACTTAAAATAAATCCAAAATCTTCGTGAGCTTTTTTTTCTTAGAAAAAATTTAAGTTGTAAATGCTATTTAAGGAAATCTATTAGAGATATTTGTGAAAGGAAATTGAATATAGAATTTGATAAATATTAGAGAGACACTCTATTGCAGAAGAAAAGTCTGGATTATGTAGACTTCATAGTTGGCTATACAATGGATTAAGATTGGCGACTAGATGTGCGTCTAAACTAAAGTTTAATTAAATCTGATATCTAGACTAGTGTCAGGACTAGTGTTTAGTCTAGTGTATAGAGTGGTGTCTACACTAGACACCAATGTATTGCCTAGACTAGTGTCTAGACTAGTGTCTAGACAAGTGTCTGTACTAGTTTCTAGACTAGTGTAAAAACTAGTGTCTAGACTAGTGTCTAGACAAGTGTCTGTACTAGTGTCTAGACTAGTGTCTAGACTAGTGTCTAGACAAGTGTCTGTACTAGTGTCTAGACTAGTGTCTAGACTAATGTCTAGACTAGTGTCCAGACAAGTGTCTGTACTAGTGTCTAGACTACTGTCTACTCTAGAGTCTGTACTAGTGTCTGGACTACTGTCTACACTAGTGTCTGGACTAGTGTCTACACTAGTGTCTAGACTAGTGTCTACACTAGTGTCTAGACTAGTGTCTACACTAGTGTCTAGACTAGTGTCTACACTAGTGTCTAGACTAGTGTCTACACTAGTGTCTAGACTAGTGTCTACACTAGTGTCTAGACTAGTGTCTACACTAGTGTCTAGACTAGTGTTTAGACTAGTGTCTAGACTAGTGTCTAGACTAGTGTCTAGACTAGTGTCTAGACTAGTGTCTAGACTAGTGTCTAGACTAGTGTCTAGACTAGTGTCTAGACTAGTGTCTAGACTAGTGTCTAGACTAGTGTCTAGACTACTGTCTACACTAGTGTCTAGACTACTGTTTACACTAGTGTCTAGACTAGTTTCTAAACTAGTGTCTAGACTAGTGTCGAGACTAGTGTCTGTACTAGTGTCGAGACTAGTGTCTAGACTAGTGTCTAGACTAGTGTCTAGACTAGTGTCTAGACTAGTGTCTAGACTAGTGTCTAGACTAGTGTCTAGAGTAGTGTCTAGACTAGTGTCTAGACTAGTGTCTAGACTAGTGTCTAGACTAGTGTCTAGACTAGTGTCTAGACTAGTGTCTAGACTAGTGTCTAGAGTAGTGTCTAGACTAGTGTCTAGACTAGTGTCTAGACTAGTGTCTAGACTAGTGTCTAGACTAGTGTCTAGACTAGTGTCTAGACTAGTGTCTAGACTAGTGTCTAGACTAGTGTCTAGACTAGTGTCTAGACTAGTGTCTAGGCTAGTGTCTAGGCTAGTGTCTAGACTAGTGTCTAGACTAGTGTCTAGACTATTGTTTAGACTACTGTCTAGACTACTGTCTAGACTACTGTCTAGACTACTGTCTAGACTACTGTCTAGACTACTGTCTAGACTACTGTCTACACTAGTGTCTAGACTACTGTCTACACTAGTGTCTAGACTTCTGTCAAGTCTAGTGTCTTGATTGGCATCTAGTCTAGAGTATAGTATAGCGCCTAGACTAGTGTTTTGCCTAAAGTCAAGACTGGTGTCTAGTCTAGAGTATAGTATAGCGCCTAGACTAGTGTTTTGCCTAAAGTCAAGACTGGTGTCTAGTCTAGTGTCTGGACTAGAATTTAGTGTCTAGTCTAGTGTCTGGACTAGAATTTGGTGTCTAGTCTAATGTCTAGACTAGTATTTACACTAGTGTCTAGACAAGTGTCTTAACTAGTATCAAGATTACTGTCTAGATTAGTTTCTAGACTACTGTTTACACTAGGGTCTAGACTAGTGTCTAGACTAGTGTCTAGACTACTGTCTAGACTACTGTCTAGACTAGTGTCTAGACTAATATTACTTCACGAGGATAATTAGCGCTTAAGTTATCTCCATTATCCTATTTAAAAGTTTCTCCTTCTGTCTCTTCTCCTCTAAACCTAACGCCAGTTTACCAAATTTGAGTTACCTACCGACGAAATCATCTCATCCGCATTAACACTTGTCCCAATTTCTCACTTAAGTGTTTCAAAAACTAAGTTCATTTAAATTCACATGTTCAGCATCGTCCACTTTCATACATATTGGATCGTTTGCAACCTATACAGATAGCTTCGGTATCCTACTTGACCGAAAAATTTATTAAGGTAATAGTTCACCTACCCATGTCAATGTTTTTATATCCGGAATATGACGGCTATTTAACATATAGGTTCCAGAGATATTGTCCTGAATCTGCAACACACTTGTAGGCAGTGTTGTTGTGGTAACACATTCAAATGTGTTACAAACCCTGAACAAGTAGACTACGCATATAATAATATCGATTTGAAACCTTAGAAATTAGTAACTGTTTACTTTGTCGTGTTCCTATTACGTTGAGCATGATCCTATTAAGTGCGCCAGTCACCTTAGCAATGGTATTAAATGCGTGTTAATTATGGGCTCAGATGTTGAGCATATCGCCCATTATTTAGTTCAAATATTTTATCGCTATACTCGACTTCATAATCTCATTGACATCCTTAATATTCAGCATCTTCTTTATTCTGTTGCAACTTATTAGAACTGCTTCTTTTTTATGATCAGCTCGTTCTAGTCCTGCATTTTCAGACATTTTCTAATGATGATGACGATGATAATACATCCTAAGCTATTACACTAGATACTATTGTGTCTATGGTTTCCTTGGCCATTCTAGTTACCTTGTCGCAGATTTTGGGAGCAGGACTCATTTTTGTTTCTTCCTGTTCTTCGGAAATAGTGTTCTCCAAATCCATTGAATATCTTGGTAAATATCTTCAGATTGTCCTTAACAAACATCTTAAATGGCCAGTTCGACAGTTTGTCTTTACCTGGAACTTTCTTCAACCGATACCTCCTCTATGGAAACTCCATTAACACTCCATATCCTCCCATTGCATCATTGTCCTTAAAAATATGGTATCTACTGAGGATTCTTGTGCACGTCAAATGTGGTGACCTTAAAATCCTCGGAAGATATGATATTTTTGCCTTAAATGTTCTTTGAAAAGACTACGATCGGTTTCCATATTAATCAGTATTATTCCATATTATCAGTAACGTACCATTTAGACCCATTGACTGTACTGGACTCATAAATGTCAAACCGATTATCAATCCAGTTTTTTTAAATATTATCCAGAACCAGTTAAAGTCTGGTAGGTGGCTCCATCAGCAGACATCCTCTTGTATTCTCTGAATTATAACCCCAGTTAACTGACAAGGAAATCTTCTTATATTGGGGTTATATTTACTAATTTGTCCACAAAAATTACAAACTCTTCCAGAGAAGTGTTTGGTGTAGAAGTAGTTAGGTTTACTCTGGTCCTAAGTGTTAGTTTATATGTGTACTACAGTTTTCAAACCCTTGATCGAACTAATATTACTATTTTAAGCAGTAGTTTTCTCCTCTTCTATGAAATCACACGTGTGTCTGGCATTACGAATTAAAAGCACTGAAATCTATAATATTTACATATAAAAGAAAAGTGGGGGAGGGACGGAAGGAAGAATGTGGATTTGAAGATGGAGGGATGATTAAGTAAATAAAACCGAAAATAACAAATGTAAACTATTTACTTTATTGATTGAAAATGCTCATTCTGCCAGGGACTTGTAAATATGTATTCAGACATTAACATACATATCAAAAATACAGGTAAAATAAAGTGACTAAATAAATATTAAAGCTAACAAAAGGAGATTAAAAGGAGCGAATTATTTTATTTTTCACTTTGAAGATTGGCGATATGTCCTTATTCATATTTTCCTTTTGTCTTGGTGAAACGATAAATCCAACGAAAATCTAATAGAATCCCATCATTTGTAGTACCATTTTTGATGCGCACATTAAAAGTGAAATTGCCTTTTGGATGAATTGTGGGCATAACATTTTTTGAAATTTCCGTGCGTAAATAATATAAACCCCTCTTAATGGGACAAGTGAATAAGGACGTATTAACCAATAAATTTTTATAGAAATTATAAAATAAACGATTCATTAAAGGATTATGAAGGAACACACAACCATTCATATTGGTGACTCTATACACCTCTTTATCTTTGGTATTCCAGTGCACAAACATATCGAAATAAAATGCATCCACTTCACGTTTAACCGAAAATACATAAATACTGGAATTTTCATTTATCTTACGAAAAAAATCCACATGATAAGAATCGAAATCGACATTGAAACCGTCTTGAATAAAACGCAAAGATTTGAATAGAATCGGCTGCAATAAGAATTCAACTTTTAATAAATTAAATGCCTTTTTTAAAAATCACTATATTTACTTCATTTAAAATTAATTTCAATCGATTTATAATTATTAACAAAAATATTATATTCGAAATATTCAAATGATTTTTTATTCCAAATTCAGCCATAAGTTTTGTTTTCAGTTACGTTTCAGCCAAAAGTTTGAAATTGTAATTTTATATTATTTTTATCTATTTTTTTTGGCTTCGAATTCTGGTTAATTATTTTATAGTTGAAACTTATTAAAAACCCATTAAATTATCTTTATTAGATTCACTTCAATAAACCACTCGACATTATTATCATTTCATGAAACTTATTCAATTATCAAGTCAATATTTAGTAATTTTTTTCAATGAACAAATTTTTAACACAAAAATTCCATTTTAAAAATAAATTAAATGTCAAAGGTCAAATGGAATAAAATGAGCATTTGGTTTTTGCAAATAAGAGAAATAAATCAATCAATAAAAGAGACAAGTTACGGGGACATTTTTAACTGAATTAAAATATCAAATATAGACTAGACTCTAGTCTATAAAATAGACTAGACTCTAGTCTATAAAATAGACTAGACTCTAGTCTATAAAATAGACTAGACTCTAGTCTATAAAATAGACTAGACTCTAGTCTATAAAATAGACTAGACTCTAGTCTATAAAATAGACTAGACTCTAGTCTATAAAATAGACTAGACTCTAGTCTATAAAATAGACTAGACTCTAGTCTATAAAATAGACTAGACTCTAGTCTATAAAATAGACTAGACTCTAGTCTATAAAATAGACTAGACTCTAGTCTATAAAATAGACTAGACTCTAGTCTATAAAATAGACTTGACTCTAGTCTATAAAATAGACTAGACTCTAGTCTATAAAATAGACTAGACTCTAGTCTATAAAATAGACTAGACTCTAGTCTATAAAATAGACTAGACTCTAGTCTATAAAATAGACTAGAGTCTAGTCTATAAAATAGACTAGAGTCTAGTCTATAAAATAGACTAGAGTCCTAGTCTATAAAATAGACTCTAGTCTATAAAATAGACTAGACTCTAGTCTATAAAATAGACTAGAGTCTAGTCTATAAAATAGACTAGACTCTAGTCTATAAAATAGACTAGAGTCTAGTCTATAAAATAGACTAGAGTCTAGTCTATAAAATAGACTAGACTCTAGTCTATAAAATAGACTAGAGTCTAGTCTATAAATAGACTAGACTCTAGTCTATAAAATAGACTAGAGTCTAGTCTATAAAATAGACTAGACTCTAGTCTATAAAATAGACTAGACTCTAGTCTATAAAATAGACTAGACTCTAGTCTATAAAATAGACACTAGAACTCTAGTCTATAAAATAGACTAGACTCTAGTCTAATAAAATAGACTAGACTCTAGTCTATAAAATAGACTAGACTCTAGTCTATAAAATAGACTAGACTCTAGTCTATAAAATCAGACTAGACTCTAGTCTATAAAATAGACTAGACTCTAGTCTATAAAAATAGACTAAGACTCTAGTCTATAAATAGACTAGACTCTAGTCTATAAAATAGACTAGACTCTAGTCTATAAAATAGACTAGACTCTAGTCTATAAATAGACTAGACTCTAGTCTATAAAATAGACTAGACTCTAGTCTATAAATAGACTAGACTCTAGTCTATAAAATAGACTAGACTCTAGTCTATAAAATAGACTAGACTCTAGTCTATAAAATAGACTAGACTCTAGTCTATAAAATAGACTGAGTCTAGTCTATAAAATAGACCTAGACTGTCTAAGTCTATAAAATAGACTAGACTCTAGTCTATAAAATAGACTAGAGTCTAGTCTATAAAATAGACTAGACTCTAGTCTATAAAATAGACTAGACTCTAGTCTATAAAATAGACTAGAGTCTAGTCTATAAAATAGACTAGACTCTAGTCTATAAAATAGACTAGACTCTAGTCTATAAAATAGACTAGACTCTAGTCTATAAAATAGACTAGAGTCTAGTCTATAAAATAGACTAGACTCTAGTCTATAAAATAGACTAGACTCTAGTCTATAAAATAGACTAGACTCTAGTCTATAAAATAGACTAGAGTCTAGTCTATAAAATAGACTAGACTCTAGTCTATAAAATAGACTAGAGTCTAGTCTATAAAATAGACTAGACTCTAGTCTATAAAATAGACTAGAGTCTAGTCTATAAAATAGACTAGACTCTAGTCTATAAAATAGACTAGAGTCTAGTCTATAAAATAGACTAGACTCTAGTCTATAAAATAGACTAGAGTCTAGTCTATAAAATAGACTAGACTCTAGTCTATAAAATAGACTAGAGTCTAGTCTATAAAATAGACTAGACTCTAGTCTATAAAATAGACTAGAGTCTAGTCTATAAAATAGACTAGACTTAGTCTATAAAATAGACTAGAGTCTAGTCTATAAAATAGACTAGACTCTAGTCTATAAAATAGACTAGACTCTAGTCTATTAAAATAGACTAGACTCTAGTCTATAAAATAGACTAGAGTCTAGTCTATAAAATAGACTAGACTCTAGTCTATTAAAATAGACTAGACTCTAGTCTATAAAATAGACTAGACTCTAGTCTATAAAATGACTAGAGTCTAGTCTATAAAATAGACTAGACTCTAGTCTATAAATAGACTAGACTCTAGTCTATAATGACTAGATTAGTCTTAAAATAGACTAGAGTCTAGTCTATAAAATAGACTAGACTCTAGTCTATAAAATAGACTAGCTCTAGTCTATAAAATAGCTAGAGTCAGTCTATAAAATAGACTAGACTCTAGTCTATAAATAGACTAGAGTAAAAATAGAACTAGAGCTCTAGTCTATAAATAGACTAGACTCTAGTCTATAAAATAGACTAGACTCTAGTCTATAAAATAGACTAGACTCTAGTCTATAAAATAGACTAGACTCTAGTCTATAAAATAGACTAGACTCTAGTCTATAAAATAGACTAGACTCTAGTCTAATAACAATAGACTAGACTCTAGTCTATAAAATAGACTAGACTCTAGTCTATAAAATAGACTGACTCTAGTCTATAAAATAGACTAGACTCTAGTCTATAAAATAGACTAGACTCTAGTCTATAAAATAGACTAGCTCAGCTATAAATAGACTAGAGTCTAGTCTATAAATAGACTAGACTCTAGTCTATAAAATAGACTAGAGTCTAGTCTTAAAATAGACTAGACTCTAGTCTATAAAATAGACTAGACTCTAGTCTATTAAATAGACTAGACTCTAGTCTATAAAATAGACTAGACTCTAGTCTATAAAATAGACTAGACTCTAGTCTATAAAATAGGACTAGAGTCTAGTCTATAAAATAGACTAGACTCTAGTCTATAAAATAGACTAGACTCTAGTCTATAAAATAGACTAGACTCTAGTCTATAAAATAGACTAGACTCTAGTCTATAAAATAGACTAGACTCTAGTCTATAAAATAGACTAGACTCTAGTCTATAAAATAGACTAGAGTCTAGTCTATAAATAGACTAGAGTCTAGTCTATAAATAGACTAGAGTCTAGTCTATAAAATAGACTAGACTCTAGTCTATAAAATAGACTAGAGTCTAGTCTATAAAATAGACTAGACTCTAGTCTATAAAATAGACTAGAGTCTAGTCTATAAAATAGACTAGACTCTAGTCTATAAAATAGACTAGACTCTAGTCTATAAAATAGACTAGAGTCTAGTCTATAAAATAGACTAGACTCTAGTCTATAAAATAGACTAGACTCTAGTCTATAAAATAGACTAGAGTCTAGTCTATAAAATAGACTAGAGTCTAGTCTATAAAATAGACTAGACTCTAGTCTATAAAATAGACTAGAGTCTAGTCTATAAAATAGACTAGACTCTAGTCTATAAAATAGACTAGACTCTAGTCTATAAAATAGACTAGAGTCTAGTCTATAAAATAGACTAGACTCTAGTCTATAAAATAGACTAGAGTCTAGTCTATAAAATAGACTAGACTCTAGTCTATAAAATAGACTAGAGTCTAGTCTATAAAATAGACTAGAGTCTAGTCTATAAAATAGACTAGAGTCTAGTCTATAAAATAGACTAGAGTCTAGTCTATAAAATAAACTAGAGTCTAGTCTATAAAATAGACTAGAGTCTAGTCTATAAAATAGACTAGAGTCTAGTCTATAAAATAGACTAGAGTCTAGTCTATAAAATAGACTAGAGTCTAGTCTATAAAATAGACTAGAGTCTAGTCTATAAAATAGACTAGAGTCTAGTCTATAAAATAGACTAGAGTCTAGTCTATAAAATAGACTAGAGTCTAGTCTATAAAATAGACTAGAGTCTAGTCTATAAAATAGACTAGAGTCTAGTCTATAAAATAGACTAGACTGTAGTCTATAAAATAGACTAGACTCTAGTCTATAAAATAGACTAGACTCTAGTCTATAAAATAGACTAGACTCTAGTCTATAAAATAGACTAGACTCTAGTCTATAAAATAGACTAGACTCTAGTCTATAAAATAGACTAGACTCTAGTCTATAAAATAGACTAGAGTCTAGTCTATAAAATAGACTAGAGTCTAGTCTCTAGTTTCTTAAATTCCAAGATTATTTGGGAAAAGCGACTTATAAGGCCTATTAGTATGACCAATTGGCCGCTTTTTCACATGGTTGAATCTTTCCGATCCCAGAAATGATGACAAAATCGTACTTATCTTGTATGTGTGGTGAAAGCAATGCTCTGTCAATGTGTTTACAGTGCTCTGTTAATGTGTTTTCAGAGCTCTGTTAAAGCATGTGGTTTGTATCTTGGCTAAATAAATTTAAATTTATCTTCACACACATCCTAAGAACTTCGTCTGCAGCCAGGTCGAAAGGAATAATACTAGCTATTACACAGGTAGCTTCCAGTGAAATTGTTCAACCACGTCAATATATCTTGCACGTACCGCGACGGCGATATCGTCAGCAAATCCGACAATCGTAGATTCCTCAGGTATATCCAATTCCAAGATACCATTGTACATCACGTTCCACAACAACGGTCCAAGAACCGAGCCCTCAGGCACTTCGGCCGCGGTCCAGTATCACCATGTGCCCTCGTTGGTATTATACCACAGTGTCCTATCCCTAAAGTAGTCGCCGATTATACTCCTCAAATAATCTGGAACCTCTGGGTTTTCGAGAGCCATCATAATATGATTCCAATCTGCACTATTAAATGCATTTTTAATATCAAAAGCTACTATCGCGCAGTATCTTCTACGTGAACCTTTTGCCTATATTGCCTCCCTGGCCATTCTAACAACACAGTCAATTGCATCAATCGTTGATCTAGTCTTTCGGAATCCATACTGCCTCTCTGATAGACCATTTGCTCTCTCCACAGCTGGCAGTAATCTATTATATATAATTCTCTCCGAAACTTTCCCTATTGTATCCAGCAAAGAAATGGGTCTATAGGATGATGGCTCTATAGGATGATGGTTTTCCCGGGTTTTGGTAGCAGGACTAATTTTTGTTTCTTCCAAATCTTCGGGAATAGACCTCTCCTTAGGCAGTCATTGAACACTTCGGCAAATATTTCTGGTTTTTTCTTTAAAGCCATCTTAAGTGCCTTATTTGGCACGTCGTCCATATCAGGAGCTTTTTTATCATTTATTTTGGGACAAATCCTCAATATCTCATTCGCTGAAACTTCCTCTATGGACTCTCCATTGTCATCCTTTTTGGAAATAAGGTCTCCACTATTCTTCTGAGGAGTCTTGGGCACATTGGATGTGGTGACCATTGGACCCCTTAGACGTGACATTACCAGAGAGAATTTTTGAATTTGGTACAAACCAATTTATCAAGAAACTCTTTTACTGGACAAAATAAGGGGCGGATAGAATCAGGGGAAGAAGTACCGTCCATACAAAGCAAATGTTGATAATCGATTATGTAAATTGGTCCCAATAGATTTTTCAAGTTAGTGTTTTATCATGGAATGAGTTTCGGATCCAAAAGAATTTTTGTTTCACTTTTTAATGGCGGCAAACTGCACGGGGTCTTCGCTAGTTTAGTAATAAAGTCTTTATTACATTTTAGTCTTTATTTTTCATTAAAATAAAAGTTCCTTGACATTTTCATCCTCCAAAAAAATTTTCTTAAATCATTATTATTCTTCTTGTTATTATTTGAAATTCTTATAAACATATATATTTTCTAGGTTATGAACCACATAATTTTGGTCAAATTTTACATTAGTATTTGTATTTCATTTGTTGCTATTTTTCTTGTTAACCTAACTTTTTGTCCCATTTTTTGTTGAAAGCAAAAATTAAAGGAAATTTTGAAAATGTGGTGAAATTGTTTTGTTTTTATAGACAATTTCAGAGATTTTCACACAAATGTGGTTAGAATTTTTTCCTAAAAAAAATTTTATGACAGTTGTTTTGTTGTGTGTGTTTGTGAGTGTTGAGAGCTTAGGAGTAGAATGTTGTTCAAGGTTAAGTGCCCTTTTTCTTTAAAGGATTCAAACAATAGAATTGTTTATTTATTGACTCACTGACTGACTGAGTTTTGTAGGAGGAAATTGGTTAAAATAAAAATATATTCTGTCAACACCAACAGTGTTACATATGTTTTTTTTTAGTGTAATAATAATGTTGATATTTGTTAAATCTCCCGTAGGTATTATTATATAATACAACATATATTCAGGTGAAATTTTGAAAAAAAGTAAAAATCAACTGAAACAAATAAACAAGTAAAAATGTTATAGTGATTCAAGCCCGATTATGTAATACCCTACACCACATTGTTGGATTTAAATGGCAGTTATAAAAAATTTATGAACGACTCTCGTATAATTGACTTTCTGATTTATAATTTAGTGTGAAGTACAGTAGCGTGATTACCAACATTTATTTCAAATTTATGCGCTTGAAAAAGGAGTTTTTCCTGGAGGTTTATGTTGAAGCTAGAAGATATTATGCCTCGACCCCTGTATAATTTAGAATACCGAGTTTAGATTATATTTACCATAATTTGTTATTACAATACCATCGTATATGTGAGATTTATGCCCTTCAAAGTGATACTTGGAAGATAAGTTGTATGGTACTTATGTGAAATAATGTACCGGCCCTCGCATAATTTCCCATATTGTTTTTTAATATTATAAGATTAATTTTAGTTAAATTTCTTTGAATTTACTTTGTATTATGCATTTTTTTGGACCTTAAAACACTATTCCGGGTAGGGTATAAAAAAGTATGAAATGAACAGGTGTGTGTGTGTTAGAGACACAATTTACTACAAATTGTGAAAATTTCTTAAAATATATAATTTTATAACACTTTTTCTTCTTTTGCTTGTAATTCCAAAAAAAAAAGAAACTTTTCACTAAATACCATCATTTATTTATAAATTTAACCCAGTTTTATTTTTGAACTGTATTCGAGTATTCAAAACCAACACATACATACACACATATGTAAAGAAGTTTTTCATACAAAATAATGAAAATCGTGGTAAATGAATAAATGAATAAAATTTATAACTTAACACTTCGTTGCCCTTTTTTATTTCTTCAGCGAAAAGAGAAAGACAGAGACAGAGACAGAGACAGAGAGAGAGGGAGAGAGGCAGAGTGAAAGTGTTTTCTTCCTTTATTCATATTAGTTTGTATGCATATCTGTCTGTAATTGTGTTGTAATATTTAATGTTTGGTAACAAACTAACTCACACACACATTCACACACACCAACAATCAATATAAAAAAAAGATTACTTTCTACCGAAGGACTCATTTTCACGTTCAAATCTTTAATAATGAAAGAGCAAAACTTTACATCAATTTTATGAATTATACATACAATATGTGATTATATACATTCATACGGAGACATTTATTTTACTCATATGTAAACAATGTAATATATACAATAATATATATAAAATCTATGTATATATAACTGTAAATATTTGGTGGTATTGTAACCGTTATATATTTTTTTGTACAGTTATTTTAATATGATTTTGAATTGAATGCGCTTTATAAGTGTTACATAACTACAATAAAAAGGATATTTTTAATAATTCATTCCTGAACACGTTTATTATGCGTATGAATTAAATGAAAAGACACAGAAGGAGTTTTACAGTGATTTATGAGGTCTTTCAAGTATCAATAGTCCTTATTTAAATCTAAAGTCTTAAATGCTTTGTCTCTACAATAAGCAAGATTATAGTCTAGACTATATAGTTTATAGCTTATTTAATAGTCTGTATTATAGCCTAATATATAGTTCAACCAAAAATCTTGATATATTGTCTATTTAAAACTATGTCTGGACTATAATCTAGTTAATTCTCTTGATAATAGTCTGGATGGTTAATATGGCTTAACTGTAGTCTACTTTTGTGCCCCAATTTTAGTATAAAATATATAGCCTGTTATGAATATAACTAATAATATTATTTTTCCTTATAGTTTACTAGCTAAGACCCAGTGAGCTTTGACGCTCTTATAAAGTGGATGGTACCCTTCTCCATGGTCTTATCCATCCTATATTTTGGCCAGTAAAGAAGTTCTTTGGGAAAGTAATTGAAACCAATTTAAAAACCCCTGATTTCAGAGTTCTTCAGATATTCGATAATTAATATTAACTTTCTCTCTGATCCTAAGCGACCCTATATTTTGATCAGTAAAACAAGTTGGGATCGAATTTGAGAACTATTGCTGTTATTGTTACAACATTTTTTTTTTGTGTCCGCCCTTCATTCTTTTCAGTAAAATTGTAACTTGAAAAATTTATTAGAATCAAATTTGAAAATTCTTGGTGTAGTGGTTCCCTTGATATATTTTTTGTATGGAGGCTACTTCTCTCCCTGATCCTATCCGTCCTTCCTTTTGTATAGTAAAATAGTTTTTTGATAAAGTGGTTGGCATCAAATTCGAAATTACCCGCCGTTATAATTATTTAAATATTCATATTTGCCTTCTATGAGCGTTACATCTCCCCTTGATCCTATCGATCCTATCCTACATTATGTCCAGTAAAACAACTCCTTGCAGAAGTCTCTATTTTATTTCTTTAGATATTCGATAATCAATATTTGCTTTGTATGGGGGTTACCTCTCTCCCTGGTCCTATTGAAATTTTTTATAGTCTATGTTACTTCCGGGTATATAGGGAACATTCTGTGAAAATACCAGCAAAATCTGTCCTGTAGCTTAGTTGTCTATAAGTCCAAAAAAAACAAACAAAAGGTTGAATGGTTTCTACAATAGTTTATTGCCTCAACTATTATCTACTTTGTTTATTGCCTCAACTATTATCTAATTGTATTTATTCACTGATTTTATTCCCGGAATATAATCCAGTTTATCGTCTGGATTATAGCACAACTGATTGTGTTAAAATTGTCAATACTATATTGTAGTTCATTATTGGAATAATTGTGTAAAAATTATAGTCTTTCAATTATTTTGAATATGTTCTAGTTTATAGTTGATTCAATGCACTATAGTATAGTTAATTTTGAGGACTATAGTCTAGTTTAATAACTTGATAATTAAATGCTGGACTATAGAAAAATTTATTTAGCTATTTTTTTGTTTTTTACAAGGATCTACTTTATTATTAGTATAATAGTCTATACTATAGTCTAGTTTATTCATTAGTTTAATTCTAGTTTTAGTCTAGTTTATTGTCTGGATTATAATTCTTGTTATTGTCTACACTTGAGTGTTTTTATTGTCTGATTTGTAGTATAAACTATAATCTAGTCTTTTGCTTAGATCATAGTCTAATTGATTGCTAATAATACAGTCTAGTTAATTAACTAGATACTTACATAGTTTAATTTATGGCCTTGTTTGTCGTCTGTTCTATGGTCTTGTTTATTATCAGGATAATATTTTAGTTTATTGTCCAGACTCTAGTTTAGACTATTTTCAGTTTATATCATAGACTATAGTTAAACTTATTGTTTAAACTAAAGTTTTGTTTATTCTTAGTACTGTAATCTAGTTCATTGTCTAGTCTACAGTTAAGTTTATTGTCGAGATTCAAGTTTAGTTTATTGACTATATGTATGTCGGGTTTAATTCCTAGACTATAGTCTTGTTTGTAGTCTTGGAAATTATCTGGATTATGTTCTAATTTATTAAAAGGAATATTGTCTAGTTTATTGTTCGAACTTTAAGTTAATTTATTGATTTGGCTATAATCTAGTTTATTGTCCGACTTATTGTCAAGGTTATAGTCTTTCGATTAGTTTAATTCATAAACTATAGTCTAGTTTGTCGTCGGGTTTAATGTCCAGTTATCTATCTGTTCTATAATCTATTTTATTAAAATTATTGTAGTGTAATTTATTGTCTCACATAATATTTGGTATGTAGTTATGAAAATAGTCTAGTTAATTGTCTAGACTGTAGTCTAGTTTAAAGCCAAGAATATTAACTAATTAATTTTCAAGAATTTAGTTCAGTTTACTGTTTAAGTCACCTTATTGTCTAGAAACTCAATTGTGTGAATAGTTTTTAGTCCAGATTTGGATCAACATTAAAAACATCAATATTCTTCCATTCACCATAACCTAAAAAAAAATCATAATTTATTAGTTTTAAAATTTTTTCTCTATTTTTTAGTCTATTTCCAAACCACTGTTCCACCTTCATATCAATTTGAAATATTTCATGTTTTATTTTCAGTGTTTTCAGTGTTTTAAGTAATAGTGGGCTTTTCACTTTACTTTTGATTTTCTCCACTTTTTATTTGTGTTTACAATGTATAAACATAAACACTCACACTCACACTCAAACATAAATAAAAGGTATGATGACGAACTATGATTGAACAAAAAGGAACAAGAAATTTTATAGCAGTGACTATAAACTCACTTGCATACACACACACACACACACACACACACACACACACGCTTATATGTTTGTGCAGGGGTTTCATTATACACATGTGACATTGATTGAGGAAACAAAAACTTCAAGGAATTTTGAAAAAAAAAGAAAAACATACACATACACAAATAATTGAAACATGTCAAATTTTATGTGGCGTAAAATGAAAAGAAAGAAAATTGTGAGCAACAACGAAGTGAAAATGAGACTTCGATTTTAATAAAATTTCTGCAGTATGAAAATTTTAGAAAAAAGGAACCAAAGAAACAAATAACTACAGTCGAGAAAATAATAGACTTAGATTATAGTCTTGACAATATTTAGACTTAAGATTAGACAATCAACTAAACTTATACTATATGGACTGTGTTAAATAGTGTAGTCTAGACAATATAAAACTTATTATAGTCTATATGATCAACTAGACTATATTCAAAAAAATCCTCTTAATTTCCCGAAATTTTTCTCCAAAAAAAGGGAAAATTTCCGAAAATTATCTTCAAAAAAGGTAAAAAAATTTTCAAAAATATGTTGAATAAATAAATTTTATGAAAACTTTTTCTAAAAAGGAAAAGCTTTGGAAAGAATATTTGATGAAATATTCTCTGGAAAAGAATTTTATGCAAATTTTCTCTAGAACGGAAATGTTATAAAAATTTTCTCTAGAAAGGAAATTTTATAAAAATTTTCTTTAAAAAGGAAATTTTATGAAAATTTTCTCTAGAAAAGAAATTTTATGAAAATTTTCTCTAGAAAAGAAATTTTATGAAAATTGTCTCTAGAAAATAAATTTTATGAAAATTTTCTCTAAAAAGGAAATTTTATGAACATTTTTCCTTAAAAGGAAATTTTATGAAAATTTTCTTCGGAAAGGAAATTTTATAAAATTTTTCTCTAAAAAAGGAAATTTTTCTCTAGAAAGCAAATTTTATAAAAATTTTCTCATGAAAAAAAAAATTTATGAACATTTCCTCTAGAAAAGAAATTTTATCAAATTTTTCTATAAAAACGAAATTTTATGAACATCTTTCTTAAAAGGAAATTTTTTGAAAATTTTCTCTAAAAGGGAAATTTTATGAAATTTTTCTCTAAAAAGGAAATTTTATAAAAATTTTCTCTTAAAAGAAAATTTTCTCTAGAAAAGACGTTTTATAAAATTTTATAAAATTTTTCTCTAAAAAGGAAATTTTACGAAAATTTTCTCTAGAAAAGAAATTTTATGAAAATTTTCTCTAGAAAGGAAATTTTATAAAAATTTTCTTTAGAAAGGAAATTTTATGAAAATTTTCTCTAGAAAATAAATTTTATGAAAATTTTCTTTAGAAAATAAATTTTACGAAAATTTTCTCTAGAAAAGAAATTTGATGGAAATTTTCTCTAGAAAAGAAATTTTAAGAAAATTTTCTCTTGAAAGGAAAATTTATAAAATTTTTCTCTAAAAAGGAAATTTTATGAAAATTTTTTCTTAAAAGGAAATTTTATGAAATTTTTCTTCGGAAAGGAAATTTTATGAAAAATTTCTTTTGAAAAGAAATTTTGTGAAATTTTTTTTCTAGAAAATAAATTTTATGAATTTTTTCTCTAAAAGGGACATTTGATTAACATTTTTCCTTAAAAGAAAATTTTATGATAATTTTCTCTAAAAGGAAATTTTATAAAAATTTATCTTCGGAAAGAAAATTTTATGAAAATTTTTTTTTGGAAAAGAAATTTTAATAAAAATTTTCTCTTGAAAGGAAATTTTGTGAAATTTTTCTTCGTAAAGGTAATTTTATCAAAATTTTCTCTAAAAGGATATTTTGTGAAAATTTTCAAGAAAAGAAATTTTATGAAAGAAAAAATTTTATTGAAGAAAATTTTATGAAAATTTCCTCTTATTTTTTTAAATTTCTTGTAAATAAAAATTTCCTCTAAATGGTAGGTTTTTAGAAAGTTTTCCCTAAATAGGACAATTTCCATAAAAGAGGAAATAAAAAAATAAATTCTCTTAATGGAAGATTCATAGAAGTAATTTTCATTATAAAGGTAATTTTTTTAAAAATGTCCTCTAAATGGGAAGACTTTTCTGAAAATCCTATTAATTTTCTCTAAAAGAAAATTTTTTGAAAATTTCCTCTAAAGGGCTCATTTTTACAAATGTTCCCTTAATATTTGCAAATTCTGCTTAAAAGTGATTTTTTTCGAAATTTGAATGAATTAAAAGTGACTTTAATCTCTTTTTTTTATTTCTCATTTTTTCTCTATTTCTTCCATAGTTTTATTTACATCATGCATCATAAAAATGTGTTAAATGAACATGTTGTGGAATTCCTATAAAAGTGTGCGTGTGTGTGTGTGTTTTGTTCCAAAGTCATCGAAAAACCTCAACAGAAATGTGAAATAAAAGTTTTTCCGTTTTGTTGTGTTTGTTATTTTAAAAGACAAACGAGTAGACACAGACAAATAGATTTTAACATTCATAAGTGTGTGAGTGATATACTCATACACACATGCAAACATTTCTACATATATAAATATATTTAGTAACACACTTATACAGACACATATTGTGTCATATATTTTAGGCTCTTAAACATCCTGTCTATTACAAGGTATTCTTGACATTTTGCTAATGGCAACTCTGTGTGTGTGTGTGTTCATGTATTTGTGTATGTATGTGTTTTGAGTAGATCCTTTTAAGGGCTTTTCCTATACAAGCAACAACAACAACAATAATAATGACAATAAAGAACAGGTGAAAATAACACAAAAATTAAAAGCCACGAAAAACGTATCACAAAAAAAGGTACAAAATAATAAAAGAGAATAAAAATTGTTTATTAAATCTAATTTTTCATGCACAATATTTTCCACTTTACGCTTTGCAATTTACTTTGTATAACAACAACAAAAACAACAATAATTTGTCAGCATATTTTTTCACTGAAAAAGTAACATTTTTTTCTTTTTTCTTGCAATTTTTATGGTTAAAAAGACGTTAATAATATATTTTATTCAGCGATACCTGAGAAAAAGGTAAAAATTCTTGAAAAGAAGATATTTTCATGTCTTAAGGAAGAAATTCATTTTATTAAGTTTATTATGGCTGCGAATAAGTTATATTTTATGTTAAGGATTTTTTTTTTGAGAACTATTATTCTCCTTTTTGTATGGCATTTCCGGTTTATAGACGGAAGTTATATGTTTGCTGTCAGGTCTTAAATTATTTATAAATCATTTTGGCTTTTTTTGCATTTGAGGGGTTAATCACGTTTTAAGTTGTTGTAGAAATAATGTCGGCAATAAAATCATACACACAAGATTTTTATTATTACGATTCCCTTAATGATTTAAATATTTTATTAGACGCTGCTCTTTTTCTGTTTGCTTTAACGTAAATAACACGTGGAAGGGAAATAAAAGTGATAATTGTTACCTTTGATATTTGCATATTGTGTCCAAATGGATTTGGCTTATGGAAAATAGTTCAAAAGTTCTTTAGATTTTCGATAAATAATATTTGCTTTGTATGGGGGATACACTTCTCCCTGGTCCTAGGTGTCCTACATTTTGGCCGTTAAAGTAGTTTTTGAGAAGGTGGTTGGAACTAAATTTGAAAACTCTTGCTGTTACAGATCTTTAGATATTCGATAATTAATATTTGCTTTGTATGGTGGGTTCCACTTCCTCTGATCCCATCGATCTCGCGTTTCATCTTGTAAAACAAATTTGAGTACTCTCGCTCTAATAGTTTTTTAAATGTTAAATAATCAATAATTGTTTTATTTGGGGGGGGGGGTACACCTCCCCAGATCTTATCGGATTTTTTAAAACCTCTATATTGTGGAATATTTCTATAAACGCAGACGTGTAAAATTATCTCCCCAGATCCTATTGGATTTTTTTTAAGCCACATAAAAGAATGTGGAATATTTCTATAAAGGCAGACGTGTAAAATTCCCAAAAATAAAATATTAATAAAAAATGATGCCCAAAGATCAGGATCAAGAAAAGATACAGATGTGAGAGGGAATTGCTTGCGATCTTTTTAAAAAAATTTATGGAATCAAGAAGTTTTCTTCTATTTAAATAACAATCTCTATATAGAGAAAAGATTAGTCTATATTATACTAAAATTTCAGAACGAAATCATAATCTTATCTTAAGTATAATAAAGGTTCATTTTTATAAGATTTTGTCGAGTTCTCTTGGTCCCCTGATTTGTTAAAGTTGTGAAACTCCTTCCAGTTAAGCCTTAATATCTTTACATTTATCGTATTGAATTTCGTTTAAAAATATTGAAAACTTTTAAAGTTATTGAATTATTTGTAAAAAAGGAATTATTAAATTTGTGCATTTTTGCTGGCGTATGATTAATGTTTAGAAAAATTATATTAAGTATACGATCAGCATAACAATATTTTTTTTAAACATTAATCATACGCCAGCAAAAATACACAAGTTTAATTATTTCATTTTTACAAATTATTTAAAAATTTTTAAAATTTTAAAACTTTTTCAACAAAATTCATTATTAACACACGACTCTCTGTAAGACTAAACTGAGAATAATTTCAGTGCTTTAGAGAATCAGGGATTAAAATTATTTTTACATATTCTTGTAGCTTATGGACTATGGAATCTTGGACTACAAATGAAAAAATATTTTCTTATATAAATTATATTAAAAAAATATTCAAATGTTTTATAAATTCTATGATAAAATTTTATTAATAAGTATTTAAATAATTTTTTACAATGAAGTCATTTTGACTGCTTTTGCAACAAAAGAAGTTTTCCAGAATTTCACTTATTCTGGTATTGAAAATTTCAAAAGTTTTCTTAATCTTATTTAACCCAAAAAAAAAAATTCCATTTAATTTTTCAATGCTATTAAATTTCATTTAAGTTCTTTTACCCTTAAATAGGAGAAAATGTACAATTTTATTAAAACTAATTTTTTCTTATGAAAAATAATAACATTTTTGCACAACCAAATTAAATTAAATATTTAATTTCAATTAAAAAACTTTTACTTGTCCAGAAAGGATACTAAGCAAGAGAAGCAAATTTTTGAAATACACTGAGAGAAAATTTATTAAATTAAAAAAAATATTTTAAATTAAAAATTATATATACAAATGAGAATGTTATATTTGGCTATACCGAATCTTCAAGACCCCATATGCATGTGTAGTAAAAACTTTATGTTTCATACATACATACACACACATATGCACTCACAGATGTATACAATATAAAAAATAGAACCAAGAGATTGTATCAGATATCGGTTTATCACGTTAAATATACTGAACAGATTTTTCTTGTTTTAAATGGGAAACTTCTCTGGACTATAACAAATACTCAGGTCAAATCTCATTAAGCTCTGTCTGCCTAAAACAAGCAGACTGACATAAATATATTGAATCAGATTTCGATTTGATGCCAGAATATATACACTGTGAAAGTGATTAAAATATAAAAACCATATATTTTTTCAGTGTATTTTTGAAATAAATGACAACATTGTAGTGTAAACATTCAACCCCCTTCAAAAAAAATATGATTTATGACATTTTCTATATATTTTGTTTA
Organism: Cochliomyia hominivorax; assembly: GCA_004302925.2. Classification (NCBI taxonomy): domain Eukaryota; kingdom Metazoa; phylum Arthropoda; class Insecta; order Diptera; family Calliphoridae; genus Cochliomyia; species Cochliomyia hominivorax. Next base: position 74,831,805 of record PYHX02000494.1, on the reverse strand, counting down.
AACCTCTACAAAATTGTAAAAAATAGCAAAAAAGACAAAAAAGCTTAAAATGGCTCATTTAACGTTATTAAGCTTTAAATAAAGTTTATTATAAAAAAAATAAGATTTTTTTAAAGTTTCCTTAAACATTAAAACTTTTTCATTTTTGTCTTTTCATGCAAAACAAAAAATCTAAAAAAAGAACTTTAAAATTTCCTGAAATGCTTTAATTTATGGTTACATAAGTTGAAAAGATATTTTCTTTCAAACATTGAAATGTTAAATGAGGACTTCATGTCATGACATTAGAAAAAAAAACAAGTAAGAATGTTATATTCGCTATGACGAATATCTTAAATACCCTCCATCATTAACTTATGCAAAAATTAGAAAATGATTATAATTCGTACATCAGCTTAATCGCCGATTATGAAAAGTGGCTCTTTAAAAACTACAGTGAAATGTGATAACATTTTTACATACAGTTTAAAAATTGAAACCTTTTCCGGAAAGGAGCTTAAATGGGAACTTTAGCAAATCTGGCCCGATTTCGTTTTAATTAGTTACGAAGAGAACCAGTAATAGTAACGACTTTAAATTCATTATTTTACTTTAAAAGTCTTATCAGTTTAAAGTTTTCTTTCCAGGAACGAGATTTAATAGAAGCTATAGCAAAATATGGACCGATTTTCCCGAGAAAGTAACAAATATTCACGACAGTTAGAAAAATAATCGCGATGATTTTAAATTTAATTGGTTCATCTATGAAAAGCTCTCGGAAAGGGGGTTATATTGGTATCTATTCCCGTTTTTCCAGGAAAAGGGAGTTTTAGAAACTCAATCCATTTTCCGAGAATGAACGACATAGAGGAGCCATAGCAAAATATGTATCGATATGGATTAACTTAATAATATGTTTTCAAGACAGTTAGAAATATAATTGAGAATTGTTCCTTATTCAAGAGTTTTATAATATTAAATCCATTTTCCGGAAAGAGGTCTTATATGGAAGATATAGCCAAATATGGACCGAGATTGGTGAAATTAATTTTATATTAAAGATGGTTAGAAACGTCATTATGACGAATTTCTTTACTAAAAAATTTTATAAGCCCAAACACTTTTCCGGGGAAGGGGCCTTATATGGGAGATATAGAAAAATATGGACCGAGAGAAGAAAATTATCTTCAAAATTGCTACTCATATGACACACAGATTTTCATTTAAATCCAGTTATCTTTTATTCAAAAAAATTAGAAAAAGTTCGTTTTCAAAATTTTTTGGTTGCTCAGATATCGGTCTATAACTTTTTTACTAATAAACCGATAAAGATAGATTCAGACAATTATCGGCGTAATCGACTCAGATTTTCATATGATACAAAAATATATATACTTTATGTGGTCTAACATTATTCCTTTTTGATGTTACACACAGAGTGACAAAGTTATAATACTCTCATCAACACGAATGGTAGTGAAGGGTGTTAAAATAAATTACAAATGTCATACGTTTATGAGCTGTTTTAATTCCCTTCTGAATTAAGACAAATTTATCTGAATTTTTTTTATGAAAAAAAATATATTTTTTTCTACTGACTGCACATTTTAAGAGTTTTATAAAAAAAGAATGAGAAAAAAGGACTCAGAAATCATAAACTGTAAAAAAACTTTAAACAATTTTTTGTTTAAAGATCTTTTTTTATTTTATAACTTTTCTTGATAAAAATAGATAATTCAAATGAAAAGTCAATAAATAGTTTAAACATTGAAGGGGGGAACAAAAATAAAATTTAAGGAGTGAGATCGGAATAAATATTATCTTTGAAAAAGGCAATATAAATAGTTTGAGATGTATTGCAAATAATTTTTTTGAGTTAAGTAATTTTAGGGATTCTTGGACCGGCTCCCTGTAAAGTTAAGGATCTGAATTTTTTCTCACCTTTACTTGAAAGCTCAGCTTTAATTCTCTTAATTTTATTCAAAAATCTTCAATACTTCAAAAGTTATAGCATTTTTTGTAAAAGAGGAATTATTGAATCTGAGTAACAGATGTGAGTTCTTTAATAAGTTCAGCATTTTTAAGAGTTCTTAAACTAGTGTCTGGTTAGCTACAAATCTGAAATTTTTCTCAGCATTACTTGATGTCCTCAGCTTTTGATTATCTTTAATTTCCTTTAAAAATCTGATTACTTCAAAAGTCATGAAAAAATTTGTATAAAAGGAATTATTAATATTTCGAGATGCATTACAAATTAACTTTATAGTTAAGCAGTTTTAGGGGTCCTTGGACCAGCTCTCTGGAAAGTTAAGGATTTGAATTTTTTCTCAGCTTTACTTGAAGAGCTCAGCTTAAATTCTCTTCAATTTTATTTAAAAATCTTCAATACTTCAAAAGTTATAGCATTTTTTGTAAAAGAGGAATTATTGAATCTGAGTAACAGATGTGAGTTCTTTAATGAGTTCAGCATTTTTAAGAGATCTTAAACTAGTTTCTGGTTTAGCTACAGATCTGAATTTAACTTTAGTTTAACTTTAGGACTTCAACTTTAATTCTCTACAATTTTATTTAAAAATCTCGAATATTTAGAAGTAATTATAAAAAATGCATTATTAGTAATTTTCGATATGTTACAAACTAACTCATTGAGGTGAGCTATTCTTGGGGTCCTTCGACCATCCCCCTGGTGATCTAAATTTTTTATCAGTTTAACCTGAGACTTCAACTTTAATTGAATTCAGTTTTATGCAAAAACCTTTGATACTTTTGAAGTTATGAATTTATTTATTAAAAGGAATAATTTAATGTATGAATATATAGTAATAAAAGTGGGGTTTCTACGACCAGTTATCTGATACGTAAGGGACCTGAATTTTTTCTCAGCTTCACTTGTGGATCTCAGCTTTCTTTGTCTTAAATTTCAATCAAAAATCTTAAATACTTCTTATGCTATGGGTATGTTAGTTAAAAAGGCTTAATTAAATGTTTGAAATATATGAGAACTAAATTTGGGGTTTGTTGGTTTAGCTCTCTGATTTGTAAATAAATTCAATTTCATTCTAGTTGATCTTTAGGATTTTATCTTTGATTCCATAAAATTTCGTTAAATTTCAAAAGTTATTGTAGGGAGGGAAACTATATATTTTGTGTGATTTCATGACGTATGATTAATATAGTTAATAGTTTATATTAAGTATACGAATAGATGGCTCGTAACTATTGCCTTCTGCCATCTAGATGTTTCGGCGAAAGCAAGTTATGTTTTAAAACTTACATTATTTCGATAGAAATTGTGGTACATACTCAGCCCTTAAAAGTTGCACTTGATTTTGTCCCTTATTTTTATCAAATTGATGGAAAATGAGGTACCATATTCTAAACTTGTCAATGATAACTTAATCATAATATTTTATCGATTCTTTCTTTGCAAAATCTTGAAAAAAATTTGTATTAAAATTTTTCCCCTCGCACTCCTTAAATGACAAAAATTTTAGTAAAATTTTAGTAACAATGACAAAAATTTGTTATCAAAGTTACTTCTTTTTCAAGCACAATAAGAGATTTTCAGATAAAAATAGAAATAAGGAACTTGATATTTAAGAAAATTTCTCCATTTCTACACAGAACAGAAGGTTTTTAGGACAAATAAAATAAAAGGATTTACAAATTATTAACTAATTTATAAATTTAAAATGACATTTAGTATGATTATGATAAAGTTCAAAAAGTAATCCTTTAAGGATTAAAAAAAATATTTATTTGAAGAAATTTTGTATAAAATTAACTGCGAAAAAATGTCTGTCCGGCTGTCTTTCCTGTTCGATAATTTGGGAGTATTTTCTTTCAAATCAAAAAAAGTGTTCTGTAGATGAGTCTGAATTGGTACAAAGCTATAGTTTAGTTTAAAAAGGATACTTTTAACCCTCTTTTGGCATTAAAATAATTTTAATACTACTTGACCTTCAAAACTTCTACTCATTTATAGTTTCAATTTGCTCCAAAAAATATCGGTTGTAAAATTTTTTGGAGTATTTTTTTCAAATTTAAAATTTTTTAAAAAGATGGGTCCAAATAGGTACAGTATTGCATATAGGGTTAAAGGAAACTCCATAGACTGTTATTTGACAAAAAATGTTTTTCATTTTCCATGGACCTTCAAAAGTTCAGTGTCACTAAACTTTAGATTTGACAAAAAAATAGCACTTGAGGAAATATTTTATAACACCGTAGAACATGGGTTACCAGGATATTTTGTGCTATTTCTTAAGAAATATTATCCTGACAATATAATTGAAAAACAAAACAATCAATTATAATTAAAAGTTTGAGTAAAATTATAATTTACTTCGAATCAAATTAAAAAAAAATTAAATAACATAAAATTTTTTCTCTAACAATATGCCACGCCCACATTTATCTATATTCCGATCTAATTTTTGGACTACCTTAATTTCAATAGATTTGCTATAAAATGATATAAAAATGTTTCTTTCAGTTGAAAAGAAAAACCTTTTTTCTCTAAATCCTTCATGGAGAATTTTGGTATTGAAAAATTCTCGAAATTCTTTTAATAATGAAGCAAAATTATTCCATTGATCTGGACCAATTCTTTAAATTTTTATCTTTATATTAGAAGTCTATAGAGTCAAGAATCTTGACTACTAATTTCTTCTGTGAGATTCGTTGAAAAATGAAGGAAGGACATTTTTCGAAAAAAGCCTTGTTTAAGTTGATTTAAGACATTTTAGTTTTAAATGCATTGTAAGGTAACTTTTGGGTTTCTTCTAAGTGCGATATCCACATTTTTTGAAATCACACTTTAACATCATCAAATAAAATTTATTGTGATAAAATTAATTTATATTTTTTAATCTTAAAAAAAATTTACCCTGAAACAATTTTGCCCGCATGTCCTTGTCCGTTTTCTCCTGAACTCAATTCAATAATTATAGTAATTTTGCTTAATATTGAAAGCTTTTGGAGTCAAGAATATTGGTTTTGAAATTCATTAAAATTCCTTTCCAAATGGCGGACTTACAAGCGTTTCTCTAAGGACAACTTTTTCTTAATAAAACATTTGTGATTAATTTTATTAATACACTGGTGCATATGCCTGTTAAAGCAGAAGGTTTTTCTAATAGAAAAATTAAACGGAAATAAAATTTAGAATTTATTTTTGCAATTTAATTGACATATTATTAGAAGGAAAATATCTTTTCTTTTATAAAAAAACATAAATTTATAAAATTTTATTTGTTTCAACTTTTTTTGATGCAAATTTCATAACCTGCATTTATAGAAATATTCCACATAAAATAGCATCAATGACTTCTGATCGTATAATAATAAGACTAAGAAAAAGTATGTAAATAAAAAATAAGAAAAAAGTAAAGATGTTGCCTCAGATATCGGTTTATATATATTAAAATACTGAACGGATTTTGCTGGTTTTTAAACGGGAAACTTCTCAGGATTATTGCAAATACTCAGGACAAATTTAATTGAGCTCTGTCAACTATTGTGGATGTGAGTATACCAACAACAGACAGACAGAAGGACATAGCTAAACCAACTTAGATTTTGATTTGATGCAAGTATATATATATATATGTTATGGTGTTTGAGATGATTCCTTCTTAGCGTTACACAGAGAATAATACATTTAATGTACCCTCTTCACTTCTGATGGTTCTGGACGGTATAAACATTAAATGCGTTTATAGGAATATGCATCAGTGTGCTCCTTTCACACTTCCTTGACTTCATTTTATTTGCATATAATTAAAATTTGACAATAATTTTCTTTATTTATCTTTTTACGACTTTTAGAAATACAAATCCATAAAAAGATATTAAATTCCATAACAATTATGAAATCTTTATGTCAATTGATATGACGTAAAGATTTTCTTCGGTAATTATTCTCTAAATGAAAATGTTTTTGTATTATATTTTTATCGAAAAAGATAAAAGAACCTATAAAATTTAATGGCGTATGAAATGTTGAAGCAACTTAATACCAGGAAACAGCGACCTCTCATTTCTTATAGGGACCTTAAATAAAAAATATCATAAAAAATTTCCTTAAATTCATAACTTTGTCCTTTTTAGATTTTGAGCATTTTTTATTAAACTTAAAAATTCCCAGAAGATTTTTCTAAATAAGGAGTGAGATCGAAAAATTCTTAACATACATGCATGCTAATTGAAGCTTTTTATTTGATTGAAATTATTAATATGTAAAAAATATTTATTTTTATACTTTTTATTATTAATGATGAAATTTGAACCGGTTTCGGAAATCCTTCCATTTAACCTTTTTAAAGTGCTTTCTGTCTCTTTATTCGGAGAGGTATCGCCTCATTTAAAATTTACCACACTTTTGAACACCTTTTTTGCGCTCTTCAATTCTCTATCAAAAGAGTTAAATATCTCTACATTGACCTCAATTCTGGACTGTTTGGAGTTACAAATACCATATATTAATCTTGTACCACTCAAGGGCTTGTTTGCCATAGTGACAGGATGTCAAGTGAGGTCAAAAATAAGTGGACTTATTCTAAAGTCTTATGAATAGAAGCAGTCTTTTTTGTAAATGTTCTTGATGTAAATTTCGGTAGTTATAGAGCCCTCTGTAATACATAATCGGCTTTTTTGCCTCAAATGCATATTGCTTGACTGCCAAGAATTGTTTGGGCAAGTTTGACTGCTTTAGGGTTCTGAATATTTCTTCAACATTCCCTCGAGCAATAGCAATATAAAAGTTTTGACTTGGAAGTGGCACATATGTTTCTTCATCCATTATGCAGCAAGAATATTTTTTTAGACTTCCATTTCCGTGTCCTGTTTTTAGTAGTGTTCCTCTCAGGAACTTTTCGGGCCTTGTATGTCTTTAAGCCTCCATTATCTTTTCATAACAACAGCACTGAGCAAACCGTGTTGGAAGCTGTTTCGAAAATGCTTTCTATTTTTTTGCTTTTAAAACCTCTTGTTCATCTACTTGAGCCATTTTATTTATCAAGACACAAGTTCTCCCGCTAATGTTAATAACATTATAAACGTTTAACAGCAGAATGTTTGAATGCTTGACCAACTTTTGTAGAACCAAGTTGGGTTTTGTGCTCCACTGATTTTCATCAGATTAACTAAATATTGATCAAACATAATAACTGACATATTTTACGAAGGTAACGTGACCAAATAATTCCTGGGTTAAAATTTTTTATGAAAAATTTGTGTTAAGAATTTTTCGATCTCACTTCGTATCTAAATTAATTTATTAAAATTTTATTTTCCATCTTTTACGAAGGTAACGTGAACAAATAATTCCTGGGTTAAAATTTTTAACAAAAAATGTGTGTTAAGATTTTTTCGATCTCACTCCTTATCTAAATTAATTTATCAAAATTTTATTTTCCATCTTTTACGAAGGTAACGTGACCAAATAATTCCTGGGTTAAATTTTTTAATGAAAAATGTGTGTTAAGAATTTTTCGATCTCACTCCTTATCTAAATTAATTTATTAAAATTTTATTTTCCACATTTATCTAATTTTATGTCATAATTTAATCCTTAAAATGTCATAAAAATGATTTTCATTGAAAAAACCATTTAAATTTAAATGCCCAGAGATTAAAGAGATAAATTTAAAAGTTACTTTAATAGTTCATGAAACATAAAAATAATTTAAATTTTTTTTCAAAAGATTTTCTATGGAAATTAAGTTTAAAAATCTGGCGTTAAATGGCAAAAACTCATTTAAAAATCATTTTTAATATTTTTCCATCATTTACACTTGATTAACTGCGCCGAGATCCATCATTTATATCATCTTCTTTTGTGTCTCATTTGTTTTGCTCCAGTTTTGTCACAAAACCGTGACTTATCTTAATGTCACGCTTACGGATTTTTTGATTTGGGTTTATTTTCAGAAAAAAAAAAAATAAATAAAACAATTTCTAACGCATTTACAGCTAATTTTACTCATGTTCATTCATGTCGTTTTTTGCTAATATGACAGGACATGTATTGAGTGAAAGAACTGTCAAATTCTGACGGGGGAGGGAGGGGGTGTAATAAAGGAAAATAAGCCAATTTAAACACACATGATTTGAGTAGAATGGCAAATTTTTGATTAAAAGCAGAAAAGGAAGCAGGGAATTATAAAAATGCCCATAAATAACAAAATTAAAAAAAATTTTTTGGTTCTAATTTTAGTTCAGATTCTTATTTAAATTTAATCTAATTCAGTTCTTAGTTCGAATTCATGTTCTGATTCTAGTTCAGATTTTGGTTCAGATTCTGGTTGCGATTCTAGTTCACATTCTAGTGTCCATTCTTCTTCAGATTTTCGTTAAGATTTGATTTCAGATTTTAGCTCAGATTTTAGTTTGAATTATACTTCAGATTGTTCCTTAGACTTTGTTTCTGATTTTTGTCTTGGTTCTGGTTCTGAATCATTTTTTATTTCAGTTCAGATTCTAGTTCTAGTTCTGGTTAAGACTGTAGTTTCCCATTTCAGTTTAGATTCCAGTTAAAATCCTGGTTCAGTTGTAGGTGAGTTTAGGGTTCATATTCTAGTTTAGATTGTGGTTCAGATTTAAGTTGATATTTAAATTCTGTTTTTGGTTCAGATTATGTTCCTTTTTACTTCCAGTTCTAGTTTAATTATAGTTCAGTTTTAGTTCATTTCCTGTTCAGTTTTAGTTCAGTTCAGTTCAAGTTCAGTTCAGTTCTTGTTCAGTTCTAGTTCAGTTGTAGTTCAGTTGTAGTTTAGTTCTAATTCATTTCTAGTTCAGTTTTTGTTCAGTTCTAGTTCAGTTCTAATTTATTTCTAGTTTAGTTTTAGTTCAGTTCTAGTTCAGTTGTAGTTTAGTTCTAGTTCAGTTCTAGTTCAGTTCTAGTTCAGTTCTAGTTCAGTTCTAGTTCAATTCTAGTTCTGTTGTAGTTCAGTTCTAGTTCAGTTCTAGTTCAGTTGTAGTGCAGTTTTAGTTCAGTTCAAGTTCAGTTCTAATTTATTTCTAGTTTAGTTTTAGTTCAGTTCTAGTTCAGTTCTAGTTCAGTTGTAGTTTAGTTCTAGTTCAGTTCTAGTTCAGTTCTAGTTCAGTTCTAGTTCAGTTGTAGTTCAGTTCTAGTTCAGTTCTAGTTCAATTCTAGTTCAGTTGTAGTTCAGTTCTAGTTCAGTTCTAGTTCAGTTCTAGTTCAGTTCTAGTTCAGTTTTAGTTCAGTTCAAGTTCAGTTCAGTTCTTGTTCAGTTCTAGTTCAGTTGTAGTTCAGTTCTAGTTCAGTTTTAGTTCAGTTCAAGTTCAGTTCAGTTCTAGTTCAGTTCTAGTTCAGTTTTAGTTCAGTTCAAGTTCAGTTCAGTTCTTGTTCATTTCTAGTTCAGTTTTGTTCAGTTCTAGTTCAGTTCTAGTTCAGTTGTAGTTCAGTTTTAGTTCATTTCTAGTTCAGTTTTAGTTCAGTTCAAGTTCAGTTCCAATTTATTTCTAGTTTAGTTTTAGTTTCAGTTCTTTGTTCTGTTGTAGTTCAGTTGTAGTTTAGTTCTAATTCATTTCTAGTTCAGTTTTAGTTCAGTTCAAGTTCAGTTCCAATTTATTTCTAGTTTAGTTTTAGTTCAGTTCTAGTTCAGTTCTAGTTCAGTTGTAGTTTAGTTCTAGTTCAGTTCTAGTTAGTTCTAGTTCAGTTCTAGTTCAATTCTAGTTCAGTTGTAGTTCAGTTCTAGTTCAGTTCTAGTTCAGTTGTAGTGCAGTTTTAGTTCAGTTCAAGTTCAGTTCTAATTTATTTCTAGTTTAGTTTTAGTTCAGTTTTAGTTCAGTTTCTAGTTCAGTTTCTAGTTCAGTTCTAGTTCAGTTCTAGTTCAGTTCTAGTTCAGTTCTAGTTCAATTCTAGTTCAGTTGTAGTTCAGTTCTAGTTCAGTTCTAGTTCAGTTCTAGTTCAGTTCTAGTTCAGTTTTAGTTCAGTTCAAGTTCAGTTCAGTTCTTGTTCAGTTCTAGTTCAGTTGTAGTTCAGTTCTAGTTGTTCTAGAGTTGTAGTTGTAGTTCAGTTTTAGTTCATTTCTAGTTCTGTTTAAGTTTAGTTCAAGTTCAGTTCCAATTTATTTCTAGTTTAGTTTTAGTTCAGTTCTTGTTCTGTTGTAGTTCAGTTGTAGTTCAGTTGTAGTTCAGTTCTAGTTCAGTTCTAGTTCAATTCTAGTTCAGTTCTAGTTCAGTTCTAGTTTAGTTCTAGTTCAGTTCTAGTACAGTTCTAGTTCAGTTTTAGTTCAGTTCAGTTCTTGTTCAGTTTTAGTTCAGTTGTAGTTCAGTTTTAGTTCAGTTCTATTTCAGTTCAGTTCTTGTTCAGTTCTAGTTCAGTTGTAGTTCAGTTTTAGTTCAGTTCTAGTTTAGTTCTAATTCATTTCTAGTTCAGTTCTAGTTCTGTTTTAAATCAGTTTGAGTTCAGTTCTAGTTCACTTAAATTATAGTTGAGTTCTGGTTCTGTTCTAATTAGTTCTAATAGTTAATAAACATTAATTACTATTAAATCATCAGTATTCTTAAAAACCACTTTATTTATAACTCATTTATCTGACCACTTTAATTCGTCTTCAAATATTCTCTTTATTTTCAATATTATTTCTATAAATAATTATTCATTCCCTCCTCCTTCACTATTTCCAGCATTAGACCACAATTACACCAGCATTTAAAGTGTAATTAATTTCCTTTAAAACAGTTGATATCTTTTTCTTCTTCCTCCTCGTCATCTCTAATTCTGCTTCTTTTTCTTCTACTTCTTCAATTTCTATAAAAAAACTTTTGTTGTCTCATTGTGATTGTTTTTGTGTGAATGACACAGATTTTCATTTTAATTTACTTTGTGGTGTTTTAATTAAAGTCATTTAGTAATGTTCACTATACTGCCCCGCCCCTTTTGTTTTCTATGTAAACACCCTCTTTTCTAAGTTATTAAAAAATACTAAAAATAGAAGAAAAGTTTTTTTTCTTTTAAATGAAGAATGAAATCTTTAAGAAAAAGTTTAAATGAGACAAAAAAAAAGTTGTTAAGCGAAACATTTACACGACTTGAAAAATGAGAAAAAAGAATTTGTGGATTATTTTTGTCTTTAAAACTTAATTTTATTAAGAAAAAAGTTGGAAAAAAATTTTAAAAATTTTCATTGTTTTCTGGCGGATTATTAACATAAATTAAATAAGAAGTTGGAAATGTTGGATAAAATTGAGGTTTAAGGCAATTTTCATAAATCGAGGGGTTTTAGAAATTGTTATCTCTTATGTTCTGGATGTATATTTCTATAATTAACGATCAAAAACTGGAGATTTTAAAATTTACTTGTCAAAAAATGGCGTTTAACTTACTTTCAAAATGTTTCATATGGAAAATACAATAAGAATGATTATTGCGACATAAAAAAATTACACTCGATGATTTTTGAAATACAGGCAAGTTCAAGTTACAAATTTGGACCACATAGGTGTAACGAAGCCCAATCCACAGGGCCTGAAATTTTACCCCACTTCATTCATACAAAATGGAGTTATTGACAATTTTAAAATAACGATTAATAAAAAAAACGGCCTAATTAAGGGAATATATTTGACCATATAATTTGGTTGTTCTCAATTCGAAATGTTTATTATATTTTCAGCATAGAAGTGGCATATAATGAGCTGAATATAGGTATTTAATTTCAGTTCCAATCTTTATTAATTACCGGACTTATAGGCCATTACTGAGAAGCCATTGAATTTTTACTTACTAAAATATATTTGTCTCCAAAAATCCACTTTTTTTATTTTGTAGTATAAAGTATAGATTATTTTTTCACGATAATGTATACCCAATATACTGGTTTATATTAGTATAAAATTTCAAGGAATTTCATTTTCACATAAAGGAGTTACAGACATTTTTAGAATCATCGATTAAAAATTTACCAAAAAAAATCTTAATTGAAGGGAAAATCTCATCGAATTAATTTTTATATTCATAGACAAAATTAATTTGTATTTTTCAGCATACTTATAGTCTATATTCCGTTTAATATAGGCATTTAATTTCAGCCATATTTATGCTAATATCTCAGAGTTAAAGGCCTTTTTTGTAATTGAGATTAATACGTCTAATTTAAAGTCTTTACAAATTGATTTTGAAATTTTTAATTAAAAACATGATTTCCATTTCCACTATATTTGTGGCCTATAGTCTGTTCTAGTTATTAAATTAAGGTCAAATTCTTCACCTAATCACAAAGTTATAGCCAATTTTTTGCCATCAAAATAATTTTTTTGTGAAAAAATTTTATTATATTTGTGGGATTTCTTGTTTATTGTACACGATTTTCTTAATAATTTATTTAAAACTTGTATTAATATTTTTTTCAATTAATAGCTTATAGGCTGCTCAACTTCGGTATTAAATTTCAGCGATATTCATTCCGACATAATAGAGTCATAGGCAGTTTAAGACTATTAATCATAAAAAATTATTTAGGTTTTAAAACTACTTGTAGGTTAAAATTGATTACATTTTTTTAATTTTTAGTGAACAACTTTATTATTTAGTCTCTATATTTATAGCTAATAGTTTGCTCAACCTAAGTATCTAAAAATAGTGAAATTTTCTTTACAATAACGGAGATATAGTCACTTTAATACCAATAAATGAATTATTGATTAAGATTTTTTTCAAGTAGTAACATCTGTCCCAATCAATTTTTTTCTTTCAAAGTCAAAAATTAATATTACTTGTTTGCTATATTTGTAGCTTGTAATGTGCTTATTCTAGGTAATTTATTTCAGTTCTATTCATTCTCATATAACAGAGTTATAAGAAAATTTCGGATAAAAGATATGACCGACTGACATTGGCAATCGTCATTGTAAAATTGATTTTGATTTTTATTTTCTCCATAACTTGTTTCCATTTTGACCATGTTTATAGCTTATTATCTATTAAATGTTTTTCTTAAATTTGAGTTCAATCTAGCATTACCTAACGGAGTTATAACCAATTTTAAACAATTGAATTTGTGATCTATTTTCATGGTAAAAAATTAATTATTTCTTTTGTTATCATTAAATATATTAAAATTTTCATATGACAGTAATATTACTATGTTGATCTATTAAATACCTTATAGTCCACTAAATTGCGTATAAAATTTGAGATAAATCTATTGTCACATAACAGAGTTATAGACATTTTCGACAAGTGGAATTATTTTTAACAAAATTAAAAATGTTTGTTTAACTGTTTTGAAATCAATTTACTTCAAATTCTTATTCCAAACCCTGTTCTAATTTTTCCCCCTATTAAAAGCCTACAGTCTCCTTGATTCTGATACTGAATTTCAAATAAATTAGTTTTCATATAAACGAGTTAGAGGCATTTTTATGTTGATACCTTTATAATATATTTTTTCTACATTTTTTGTAAACTTCCTGTAGTTTCGAATCAATTTTGTCCGAATTCTTGATTTCAAAGTCTGTTCTAATTTTATTATTCTTTAAAGCATGTAGTTTTCTAAATTTTGGTACTGAATTCTAGTTAAGTTCTTCCTCACTTAACAGAATTATAGGCATTTTCATGTCGATGCCATTATTAAATATTGTTTCATTATTTTCTTTTGTTAAACTCCTTGTAATTTTAAATTAGCTTAATCCAATTTTTTATTCCAAACGCTATTCCAGTTTTTCTCCCGAAATAAAGCTTATGGGCTCCTAAATCTTGGTATTCAATTTCAGTCAATTTCTCGCTATCATAACGAAGTTATAGCCATTTTCATGTAAATACCTTTATGACAGCATTTTTCTTAATTTTCTTTCTTTATTTCATGATTTTAAATATTTTTGTGATTTACAAGATTAAGTATATTTCAAATTCTTTTGTACCAAAAAAATCTTATATAAATAA
>PYHX02000494.1:74787780-74817814 GCA_004302925.2 Cochliomyia hominivorax | reverse complement strand
ATGCTTTTAAAGCCAAAAGGAAAAAAAACAAGCATTTTTCAAAGAGCTCCCAAGACACCTGTTAGTAAAGCAGCTCGGTTAGCTAAGAAGCTCGGACTATTTGATACTAAAATTTAAAATTAATGCAGGTTTAAAAATCTACAAGTCTAAAAAAAGTTCCTGACAGGAAAGTTGCTTAAAATTTACAGGTAAAAAACGGGGCACGAAATTAATTGAAGTTTTTCATTTTTGCTGCATAATGGAGGAAAAACGTATGTCCTGGCTGATTTCTCTACTCTCTGGTCAAAAATTTAAGTGCTGAGCTCGAGGGAATGTTGAAGGAAAGTTAATGACCCAAAATCTAACAAAATTTCCCAAAATATTTTTATTATTGCAAGAAAATATGGAGTTGCAGCAGAAGAAGACGATCATTGTTTCAATGGGTTCTATGAATGCCGAAATTTTACACCCTTTGAGTGGTACAAGAACAATAATGTGGATTTGTACCAAAAGAGCCAAATCCTCCAAACTGCCTGAAAAGAGAGACATGGGCTCTTATTAAAGAGAACTGAAGAGCGTAAAAAAGTGATGATTAATGCATTTTTGATCTCACTTTTTAGTTGAGCTTGCAAAAAGAATTATATTTTCTGAAATTTCTAGTTCTAAAATGGAATCTTTTATATCATATTTGGGTTATTATCTGCTAAATCATGTCACTAAATTTTAGTCAAATTAATTTTTTCAAAAATAATTTTTGAACAATTTTGTAATGAAACTTTTATTATATAAAAATATTATTAGAAATCACCCTGTTGTATAGTAAGATTTTAACAGGGTGATAAAACTAATCAATTAAAAATTTCTAAGAATTGAAAAATAAAATCGTATTCCTTACTATTTGGGAATTTTTTCTGAAAAATACCTTAAATTTTTTATCTGAAATAAAATAAATTTTAAATCATAAAAATATAATTTTTCTTAAAATCTCCAAGATTTTTAGTTCCCATCAGTTATTTCAGTCATTTTTCTCCTTTTTTACATTCGCATATTTTTATATGTTAAAGAGGGTGTATTAATTTCGTCATTCCCTGTTTAATGCTAAGAAGAAAACATCCCATAATGTAAATAATAAATTCTTGGATCAAATAAAAATATGAGTCGTTTTAGCTATGTTCGCTCTGTTTGTCTGTTGTTGGCACGCTCACATCCACAATATTTTAAAAAGCTCAGTGAAATTTGGTCTAAGTATTTGCTATAATCCTGAGAAGTTTCCTATTTTAAAACCAGCAAAATCGGTTCAGTATATTAAAAGATATAGACCGATGAAATTCTTGAAATTGTTAATTATAAGTCGAATGAAATTTTGTCATATTTTTTAGCTTTAACTTATTGAAATCGAGTGTGTATGTAGAAAACATAACGTACTTACTTCACACGCTTTTGTATTGGAGGGTATTGAAGATTCGGTATTGTCGAATTAAATATTCTCACTTGTTCTTTTCTACTTTAATATTTTAACAAAATATTTATGTCATACACACACACATAGACACACATACATACACACAGTATAAAAGATTTAATTAAAGAGCGACAAATACAAAATAAACATATTTTGTTGTATTTACTTAAGTTAATCTTAAAACTGAATATTTCTTAATAACTAAGAAAAGGAATGAAATTAAGGAATTTTTTCAATTTACATTGTTGACATAACCGAAATGTCTCTCTTTATGCATTTACAAAAGAAATGGAATGACTTTAGTGATTAAATATAAATTGTTTTATTAACATTTAACTAAAAAAAATGTTAAAGGAAAAAAGGAAAATAAGAAATAAATGTTAATTGGGGATTCTAAAGTAAAGAACAGAAGAAGCTAGAAAGAACTAATGTTGAAAGCTAAAAATATTCTTTGAAATATCGACACCTAAAGCTTGATTTTAAGGCTTTAAAAGGACTTGAAAAACCTTGCAATTACATAAGCAAAATTATTTAAAAAGTGTTCAAAATAACATAAAATAATATTAGAAGTGCCCTTATTTGACAATCCATAACTAAGTTTCTGAATAATCTTAAGAGCTAATTTTCAATATATTAATTAAACATCTCATGGGCCATATTTTAGTAAAATTTCATATTAATCCCATTAATCGTTTAGGAGTTATAAATCAATTTCCAAAATTTATAATTCTATTATATAGAGAATTATAGTTGAGTGGAAAGACAGAAGGACGGACGCTGCTAAAATTTGAAAAAGTTTGATAGTAAAAATCTAAAAGCACTTTATTAAATAATGACTTTTAGCAATATTTTATTGCTATAAAATAATTTCAAAATCTTTAAAATAAAATAAAAATCACTTATATTTGTCAAGCACTTAAAAAGGAAACGTATGACAAGGGTGTACCATTTTAAGAAAACATAGCTTGATTTCTGAATGTTATTCTGAATTTAAAGTCTAGATTTAGGAATAAATGTATAACAGCTATAATATAGAAAAATTTCATTTTCATCGTGGAAACCGTTTATAAGTTAAATTAAAAAAATGATGTTATACTGTGAATTTTTTCTAATGGCAGACGGAAGGACTGACGCTAATAGAATATTTCAGAAAGATTCAAAATAAAGCAAAATTTACTCTGAATAATTCTGGAATAATTTTTAAAATAAATATTTTATTTTAATCAAAATTCATCAAGAAATAATGGAAAAGTATTAACATTCATAATGAATAAATTCGGCAAAAAGAATTGAAATAATGTTTTGAGTTTTAATGTAGGAGACATTCTATTTTGTGATCTCTTATAACTCTATTTCTGAACGTTGTTTTGGAACTTATGTTCGAAACATAAATTGAACTACATGTCAGCTTTATTGGTGTAAAGTAAAATGTAAATCAAAAAAGTCGTTTACAAGTTATGAGTTAATTTCCCCAATAAAATATTTTTTACTGTTTAATATTTACTGTGGATAGACGGAAGGACGTTGCTCATAATTGTTTTTAAAATTTTTTATAATTAAATTTTCCTGTTAAGAGTTCAATTAAGGATTTTGAATAGTGTAGACCAACGGGACCATTTTATGGAATGTGAAAATATTGAAACGTATAATTCCAGTAAAACTAGAGCAATTTGAGCAAATTTCTTAGAATTCTAGTTTTTTATTTTGAATGAGAGATTGAACCAGGTGAAATCGGATTTAATTAAATCGATTCGGATTTAGACGGAGCTCATAAATATCAATATATGTAAATTTTATATATATCAATAATTCAAACCGTTAGATCTCTTAGTCAATATTTTTCTTATTTTAATTTTAATTAAAATTTCAGCAAAGAATACGATACAGACAGACATCCGGACGGACAGTATAACTTCACCATCTCTGCACAGATTTTGGGGAAATTCATTAGCGAAATGTTCATAATAATGAACTATATATATAGACATTGAAAAAAGGATATAATTATTTGGCACAATGGGCCAAAAAAAAAATCATACTTTAACACTCCCTTTAAAAAAATCTTAAAAAAATATTTTTAGAATATAAAAAATTTTTAATTAATTTAATTAATTTTTTAAATTAATTTAATTAATTAATTTAATTAATTACTTTAATTAATTACATTAATTAATTAAATTAATGTAATTAATTAAATTAATTTCATTAATTAATTAAATTAATTTCTTTAATTAATTAAATTAATTACTTAAATTAATTTAATTAATTAATTAATATTAATTAATCTTATTAACCATCATTCAACGTCTATTTTTTCTCCTTAATTTAATATTCAATACAATTTTTTTAACAAAATTATTAAATTAAACACGTGTCCTCTAGAAAAATCAACGAAAATTATACAAAATTCTAAATAAGTGATCAATTACAAGCAAAAAAAAAGAAAACAACTTTATTCCCTTCTCTCCCAAAAAAGCCAGTTAAAGGACAAAGTCAATTATATATTTGAAAATCATAAACATTTTCAAAAGAAAACAAAAAAAAAAAAAAAAACAAAACAAAAACTTTACATAAATGACTTTGACGTTAATTATTATGAAATTGAGACAAAATGTCTAAATCTTATGAAAATAACTTTGTATTTAACATTGAACGCAAAACAACAACAAAAAATACAAAGAAAATAAACAAATTACGAGTACTTGAGTCGAAAACAACAATAATAACATTAACAAATACAAGTATGAATGTTATAGTCGGTCAAGGTTAACTAAATAATACCCTACACCATTATGTTGGTTATAAATGGTAGTTATGGAAAAATTAATGAACGAGCCTCGTATTTTCTGATTTATGCTTAAGTTTAAAGTACATTAAAATGATACTAAGATCTAAGTAAAATGTTTGCTTTTGAAGAGGATTATTTTGGGGACTATTTTTGGAACTAAAAGAAATGATGGAGGGACCCTCGTAAAATTTTAAATTTGAATTTTAGATTGTTTTAATCTTAATTTGATAAGTTGTTATTGCAATGCCAATGTATATGTGAGATTTATGCCCTCCGAAGTGATATTTGGAAGGGGATTTGAATGGGATCTATGAGTAGCAATGGTTCGATCCTCGCATAATTTGGTACATCGGAATATCATTATATATATTACTTTTGAATTTCGCTGAAATCACTTTTTATTTAGGCTTAAAACCTCATTCCGGCGGAGAACATTCGAATGGGAAGCTTCATACCTAAACTGTTGGGTGTTACATGGACAGTAAGCCAAAATGATATACGGATGGAAGGACCGACATCGTTAAAGGACATTTGAATGGGAGACATCATTACAGAACCAAAAAATAACATGTACCAAATTTCATCAAGATTTCTCAAAAATTGCGACCTGTAAAGTATACACTACGTTTACATGGACAGCAAGCCGGACAGACAGACAGACGGAAGGATGGACCGACATTGTTAAATCGATGAGTGGAACGTTATACTTAAAAGAGGTTATAACACCGATTTTGTCTGTTTGTTACAAACATCAACACAAACACATAATACCCCAACCACTAACGATGGTGTAGGGTATAACATTTTTTATGAAACAAACAAACAAACCTTTAAAACTTAAAGTGAAGAAGAATGACAAGAAAACTGAAGTTGAAGGAGGAATAAATGAACAGACAGAGAGACAGACAGGCAAACCACCAGTTGTTGTTTTTCTGCCTTTTTACTTGTTTTAAGGAATTAAAGATATAAAAAATGTTGTATTTGCATAAAATAATAAGAAAAGGAAGGAAATTTTAAATAATTGAAAAAACTTTGAAAAAGCGAAAAAAAAAACATAAAAGAAAAGCAAACATATTAAAAATGTAACGAACAAGAGCTTAAAATGACCAAAAAGCAACAATAAATGAAAGTGACAGTGTAGGTCAGGTGAAATGTCATTTGTCTTCTTATTTCTAGCGATTTTTTAATTTTTAGCTTTTTTTTAATTTAAGCGATTTTTTACTTAAATTCTTTTTTAATTCGGCAATTATGAAAACATTTTTATCGGATTTTTCTTAAGTTTGATTTTTGTTATTTTAAGTGATTTTTTTTTATTTTAGCGATTTTGCTTTTTAAGCGATTTTTTTCTTTGAAGAAAATCCTTTTTAAACTTTTGTTTGTATTGGAAACAATGGAAAATAAATGTTTCTCATTAAACTGTTAAGATATTAATATTTAAGCGGTTTTAAGTTTAAGCGATTTTACCATTTTAGCCTTTTTTGTGTTTGCATTTTTTATTAAGACCGAAGTTTTTATATTCATTCTTTAATGGGGATTTTTTGTTTCAAATGTTCCTTATAAAGTCTATAATGGGTTCTTTATTTTTAGCGACTTTTTTAAATTTTTCTAAAAAAAATATTTTTTATCTAAAAAAATTATTTTTTTTTGTAAAAATCAAATTTTTTGTAAAAATTTGTTTTTTTTTTTTCAATAAAATCCAATTTTTTACATTAAAATTTAAATTAAAAAATTAAATTGCAAAAAATCTGATATTACAAAAAAGACGTTAATTTGTGATCATTTATATTTTTAATGAACATTGAAATTACTACCATAAATTTCAAAAGTATTTGGAAAAGCAACTAGATTTAGACATAATTTAGATGTTTCCCTGAAATTTCGTTTAAGTGGTTTCCGGCTGAAGGCAAAATTTTTTTATCAACTACATAAAAACTGATGTTAATATTCTGTAAACACTAACTTTTGAAGGTTAAAAAATCCAGTCATAAAACATTCCAAGTGCAGCATACCCAAATGTAATGAAAATAACCCTTAAACAAGAGACACCTTCATTTAAAAAAAGGTGCTTAAAAACATTTAAAAGAAAACTTAAAAGTTGTCCAAAAATTTGTTAAAGCTTCAACCTTAACAAAATTAACAACAACAAAAACAACAATTAAAGTTGTTGCTACAAAAAATACAGACATCACAATTTATGAGCATAATATGTGTTAGTAGACGTTTTTTTTCTCCACCAAAATAAGGGAAGTTTTATAGGAGGAAGGAAGCTTTTGTGAAAATGACATTATTTCAAATTTAAGTGAAATAAAAATTCTATATTTATGTCAAAACATAAATATTCTTATAATTAAATATTTATAAGACTTATTTATGCAGTTTTTTTTTTGTCTTTAATCTGCGATTAAATTATGAGACATTAATAACAAAATAAGTACTTTTTTTTGGAGGGATTTTAATATAAGAAAGATAAATTTATTAAGAAAAATATTTTAAGCGACATATTTTAAGCGAAATAAATAAATTTTAAGTGAAAATATTTTTACTTGAAGAAGATTAAGGAAAAGTAATTGAAATGTAGGACAAAGTACAAAGAAAAAGAAAGAACTAAAAAAGGAATTATTTGGTGCTCTTTAAATAAATAAAATATCAAGCGATAATACTGATTAAAAGCATTTTTATGTGCAATTTTACTTTGAATTTCAGTGTTTTTGAGAAAAATCTCGAAATTAATTGACATAATTATAATTTATATTACAAAATAAATGGTCACAAATTAACGTCTTTTTCTTAATTTCAGATTATTTATTTTCTGATCAAATTTTCTTTAAAAATAATTCATTTTCATGAAAAATTAAATTAAAAAAAATACCATCACAAATTAACATCCTTTTTCCGATTTCAAGCCGTTTTTTAGTTTAAGATAAAATCATATTTTGAGAATTAATATAAATTTATATGAAAAAAATATTTTGTCACAAATTAAAGTGTTTTTATTTAGCAAACTAAAAATTAAATTTTTCAAAAAAAAATTCTATTTTTTTACTTGAAACCAGATTTTCGCTAAAAATTCCAATTTTCGCTAAAAATTCCAATTTTCACTAAAAATTCCAATTTTCACTAAAAATTCAAATTTTCACTAAAAATTCCAATTTTCACTAAAAATTCAAATTTTCACTAAAAATTCCAATTTTCACTAAAAATTCAAATTTTCACTAAAAATTCAAATTTTCACTAAAAATTCAAATTTTCACTAAAAATTCAAATTTCACTAAAAATTCAAATTATCACTAAAAATTCAAATTTTCACTAAAAATTCAAATTTTCACTAAAAATTCAAATTTTCACTAAAAATTCAAATTTTCACTAAAAATTCCAATTTTCACTAAAAATTCAAATTTTCACTAAAAATTCAAATTTTCACTAAAAATTCAAATTTTCACTAAAAATTCCAATTTTCACTAAAAATTCCAATTTTCGCTAAAAATTCCAATTTTCACTAAAATTCCAATTTTCACTAAAAATTCAAATTTTCATTAAAAATTAAAATTTTCATTAAAAATTCCAATTTTCATTAAAAATTTTCACTAAAAATTCAAATTTCAAATTAATTTTAATTAAAAAATCGATTTTTTCACTAAAAACCTAATTTTCAGTTGTAGTGATTATGCACTAAAATCTTAAATTTTTCACTTAAAACTCGATATTTTACATTCTCTTTCTGACAAAAAATCCTGAATTAAAGCCCTTTTTGTTCTTTGTAACTTAATGAACAAATTGGGAGGAATTTCAAATTTATTTAATTTTTTAATCTAATATTAAAGATTTTTTATTTTTAAAGAAAAGTGATCACAAATTAACGTTATTTTTTACATGGCAGCTTAAATGAAGACTGCAAATGTTTAAAATAGAAATAAAGTTCCGATAAAAAACATAATTTATTAGATATTTGTAAAAATAATCTCTCTTCATAAAAAATATTGAATTTCAATGATCACAAATTAACATTATTTTTTTTTTTTGGAAAAACTGTCGTTTTTAGGAATTTTTTGAATTTAGTAGAAAATAATTAAATTTTAATGAAAAATTTCATTGATCACAAATTAAGGTCTTTTTATGGTTTATGACTAAATACGTAAATTACTTGAATTTTTACATTTCCTTAGAGTTTTCGTGAAAATTTTGTTTTAATGAAAATAAGAGATAACAAATAAAAATGATAGAAAATAAGGTGATCACAGATTAACGCATTTTTCTTAATTTGTGATTTTTAAAATAATTTTGTTATTCCTGTGATTTATGAGGACTTATGAGCGGGTTTTCTATCTTCATTTTTGGCATTTAAACTTTAAATCTTTAAAGTCCTATTTCCCCTATAACATCCCCAGTAGTTGTTATTTTAATTTTAATTCGTCTTCAACTATTTAAAAAACATTTTTATTCTGTTGTTATTTCCCCACTTCAAGTATCACTACACTTGAGGTTGTAATATACCTCCTTTTCTAAGTACTTATTTGCATTACAATTTTTTGTGTGTTCTCTCTTTTCACTTATTTGTGTTATTTTCTCATATTTAAGCCAGAAAACATAACTTAACAATCTCATTTTAGTATTTATATGTGAATTTAAAATTTTTGTTCTAAAAATCATAAATTCATACTGCAACCCAAAATAAGAAGAAAAAAACTTTAATTTTGTTCTTATTTTCTTAATTTTGTTAAAAATTATTCAGTTCGTTAGGAAAATGACTAAATTTATGCATTTTTTATATTTTATTAAATATTTATGACATTTATGTCTAAATGGTGATAGAAGTATAAGAATTTAAACACAATATTTTTAGTTATTTTATGAGGAAAAAAAAACTCCTTAAAATTTATTAGGAACACAGATTAACATCCAATTCTTAATTTTAGTGAAATTTTCAAAATAATGATAAGTTTTTATCTTTTCTAGGAAATGTCATGTACATCGATGAAGTTTATTGAGTAATAATGATAGATTCAAGTGATCACAAATTTAAGATCTTTTTCTAATATCAGTTTTATTATTAATATTAATTTTATTAAAAAATGGGAGTAAATTTTCACATTTTTAATAATTTGATGTAAAATATTGAATTTTAATAAAATTTAAATGATCACAAATTAAAGTATTTTTCTTGATTTTATTTTTTTCATAATATTTTTATGAGATTTTCTTAAAAATGTTGTGTTTTTATGAAAAATAGAATTTTGCTGATAACTTAAATGATCACAAATTAACACCTTTTTCTGTGTTTCATTAAAAACTGTTTATTTTTTTAACAATTTGATTTTTTTAATAAGAAAAACATTTTTTCTAAAATATTCTCCCTTCATGGGATGCAATGAATAACGACGAAAAACAAAATGATCACAAATTAATATTATTTTCTAAATTGCATCGCAGTACTGCCTATTTTTTCACTTTTTTAAGAAACAACATTTTGATGGAAATATTAAATTTTGACAAATATTTCAGTTGATCACTAATAAAAGTCGTTTTCTTAGTTTGTGATTTATAATTCAGTAAATTGCTAAAATTTTCAAATTTCTTTAGAACTTTTCTTAAAAACAGTGAGCAAATTGTTTAGGAAGTCATATGTAATTTTTGAAGAAATATATTAAAGCTTAAAGAGAAAATACCGAATTTGAAAAAAAAAAATCTAATTGATCCCAAATTAAACCCCACTTTCTATTTTAAGGTATATTAATTAATTTTATTTTCTTTTTCTATTGATTTTCCTTCAACATTTTTAATTTTTATGAAAATTTTTGAATAGAAATGATAAAGAGATCACAAATTAACATCATTTTCCTAATGGAAGAATTTTTTAAAGAAAATTCTTAAGATTTAAATTTTCTATTTTGAAAATTTTCAACCAATTTTAGTATTCTTTGAAATGTTTGTTAAAAGTATTAAATTTTCATAAAAAATATTTAATTTCTATAGAAAATAGGTGATCATATATAAAAGTGTTTTTCTTTTCATAAGGTTTATTTAAATTTTACCAAAAATTTTTTCTGGACTTATTTAAGAAATTTTGACTTTTTTAATGAATAATATTAGTAATCACAAATTAACATTATTTTCAAAATTTTATTTTTTTAGGAAATTAATTAATTTTTAGTCGAAAATATTACAGATAACCCAAAATATAATTAAAAAAAACTAAATTAAAGAAAAATATTAATAATCACAAATTAAAGTCCTTTTCTTAGTTGATGGTTTATTTAAGAATCAAAGGTTAACTTTCTATTCTTTTGGAATACGTTTTAAATATAATTGTATTGGGAACATTTTCTTTGCAAAGAACAAACAATTTCTTTCATTTCACCCTATGAAAACCTTAAACATAAAAAGTACTCTATTTGCTTATTTATTTTCCATTAAACTCAAAAAACAACTTTCTTTAAAGTTAATAAATCAATAAGATATTGATGTTTTTTCACTTCCTCTTTTTGTTTAACTACCGAATTTTTTACTCTTTTCCTGAAAATACATTATTTACAACTAAAACTACTTTAACTTATGACTGACTCTTTTTAGTCTAGAATTTACTGTCCATTTACTGGTAGTAAACATTTTTTTACAAGTTTCAAAGTTTTCTGAAACAAAAAGTATTATTTTTATTGATTTTGTTGTTGTTTATTTTCAAAACTAAATATTTGAATTAAAGTTGTTTTTCTTATTTTCTCTAAATTTCTCTCTAATTTGAGAAATAAAGTTGTTTTTAAATTGTTGTGCTGCAAGAAAAAGAAATATAAGTTTTTAACACCAAAAAAAAAAAAAAAAAAAACGTTTAAAATGGGAAAACTTAACATTTTGTAGACAAATTTTGCAATTTAACCATTCTGTGGGATTTAGTACACTTTTGGCATTTTTTGAAAAATTTCATACATTTGTAATGGCTTTAATAACATTTTGAGTTGAGTTACTTTACAAGAGAATATTAAGAAACAAACTTTTTTCAAAAACAGGACTAAGGTAGAAAATATATTTAAAAAACGAGGGAAGGAGGAAAAGTTTTTTTTGATAAAGTGGGAGTTCTCTTAATTTGTGATTAAGATAAGAAATTAACAAAATTTTCTTGCTCTTATTGCATTTTTGGAAAATATTGATGATCACAAATTAACGTCTTTTTTCAATTTGAGTCTTTTTGCAGAAATTACGAACAATCTTCACTTTCTTATGAATTTTAATTCAATTATTGTTATTTATTCCCAAAATTAAGGTGATCACAAATTAAAGTTATTTTCTTATTTTGAAGCAATTTACAAGAATTTTATTTATCTTATGTATTTTTCTTAAAAATATTTATATCTCATAAAAAAATAAAGTGATTAAAATTTAAGTCGTTTCCTCAATTATAGTTTTTTTTTATATATAGAAATACATTTTAATACTTTCATGAATTTTAATTTTATTTCAGAACTTTAAATATTGATAAAAGTAGAAAAAAGATTGCAAATAAAGGCAAATTTCCTAAGAAACAAGTATACATAACAGCAACTTAAGTTTTATTTCCAATTTTGATTTCTTAACCGAAGAAAATAATCTTGATCTCAAATTACAGTCTTCTTTGTTACTTATATCAAATATTTATATTTACAATTATAATTATATCTTCTTTATCAGATTCGTTTGAATTAAAACTTTATGAAACTAAAAAGATCACAAATTTAGGTCTTTTCTTAATTAGTAACCTTTATTAAGAGTAAATTTCTTCAGAAATTGTACTCTTTTCGTATAATTTTGTTTAAAATATTGAAATTAAACCAAATATGAAGAAATCACAAATTATAGTTGTTTCTTAATCATCAACTCCTTTTAAGAAATTATAGACAATTTTGATTTTTTTTTATAAAAATATTTTGTTTTCAAGGACAATTTTGCATTTTTATGAAAATATATACAATCACATATTCAGGTTATTTCCTTGATTGAAGGTTTATTTAAGATTTTTTAATATTTTGCCTTTTGTATTAAGTTTTAATTGAATTAGCTGATTTTTAATGAAAATTATTAAATTTCTATGTAGTATATAAGTGATCACATAATAAGCTCATTTTCTAAATTTTTCAATTTATTTAAGAGTTTAGGTCCAATTTTAGTTTTATTAAGAAAACTATAGATTTTGAATACAGAATATTGCTTATATTTGAAGAATATAAGTTATTTTAAATTAATGACATTTTCTTATATTAAGGCTTAATAAAGAAATTGTAACTTTTTTGATAAAAAGCTTAAACTTTAAATGATAAATTATTAACTAACAAGAAAATAAAGAAGTTTTTATTAAAAATACAAGCGATCACATATAAAGGTATTTTTCTTAATTGAAGATTTATTAAGATTTTTTGGTGAAATTCAATTTCACTAAAAAATATTTTTTTCAGAATTTAGGCTTTATTAATGATTTTAGTGTCAATTTTAGTTTTATTATGTAATATTTTGATTTTTGATGAAAATATTGCGTCTTTATGAAAATTTTAATTAAGTTTGAATTACAGTGGTTTTCTTTTAATAAGGTTTAATTAAGAATTTATAACTAGTTTTCAAGTTCTTGTTAAAATCGTACACTTTTAATGAAATATTATTATTAATATGAAAAATATGGAATATTTAGAATATATGATCACATAAAAAGGTGTTCTTTGAATTAAAGTTTTATTTAAGATTTTGTTTATATATTTACCTCTGATATGAATTCTATTGAATATTATTAACGACTAAAGTAAGTTATGAAGTTTATATGAAAAATATGACAGATCACATAATAACCCCATATTCTAATTTTCACTCTTATTTGGAAATTTAAATCCAATTTCACTTTTATTAGAAAATATTTTGAACTTGAATGAAAAATATTGGATTTTTATGAACATTTTAAGTGATCATGAATTCAAGTCATTTTCTAAATATCTTGTGAAAAACCGCCTTCGTATTTGTATATTTTCCTAGATTTCCATTATAAAGTTCAAATGTTTATGCGTGTGTGTGTGCGTTTTATTAACTTTTAAATTTAATTATGTTGTTTTTGTTGTTTTGAGGAAACAACAAGTTGCATTTCATCCTTTTAACCTTTAACTCAACTGAATTCGTGGTAAATTTATGCACTAGAATTCTTTTTTATTTTTAATTTAATAAATTTACATCACATTTGTAGTTTGACATGTTAATTTAAAGTTAAGAAATTTCTATGAATAGTTTCAGACTCCATAAACTCCATAATTTATTTTTAGCTCTTTTTAGCTTTTCATAGAATTTTAGCTAAAATTTTATTATTTTTATCTCTTTTTTTACAAATTTTAATTAAACAACATAAATGTTTTGTCATTAATATTTTTTTCATGTCAATGACACTTGTTTCATATAAACATCAATTACAGTTATTTTTATGTTTTTATTCGAATTTTTATTTCCTTTTATGACGACAATCTGCTATTGACGTTGTTTCTGCTGAATATTTGTGTTAAATAATGAAAATTGTTTTCATATGCAAATTTTTAGATAAAGTTTTAACATTATTCAGCAAATTGCGATATGTGCTTGTAATCTGTTTCACATACACAAATAAGAAAGAGACAGAAATAAGACGAGAAAAAAATATTTCTTAATTTACATTTCTATGTGTAATTTGGAGGGTTTTTGAAACAGAAAGAATAAAAATGTTAATTTTATTGATAAATAATGTCAGTGAGGAGAAATGCACACAAAAATATATTTTTTTGAGGAGTTTAAGGGAAAATAACATAAATTTAAATTTCTTAAAAAAAATTGTTACTGGGAAAAGGAATTTTATTAGTGATCATAAATATTTACAAAAATGTTAACTGTTTTCATAAAAAATAAAACACTAAAAATGACCTAAATTAAAATAACCCTCATATTAGCAAAACAACCTTAATTTGTGATCATTAATATTGAAAATTTCATATAATTCTTTAAAATCTGAAACTTTTATGAAAGAAAACAGAAAATGGCTCTAATTTTTTTAAAAAGAACTAAAGTTAAGAAAATAATGTTTATATGTGATTACAAAATTCTCTTTAAATTGAATATTTTAAATTAAAATTATATATTTTCAAAATAAAACTAATATTTTATTGTCTATTCTATCAAGTAACTAATTATAAAAGAACGTTTATTTGTAAAAACTTTTCGTAAAAATTTAATATTTTCCACTAAAATTAAGTTATTTTCCTTAAAACGAAGATAATAAATTATTTTCTTAAAAACATGAAAACGACCTTAATTTGTGATCAGAATCATTTCTTCAATTCCAATTTTTTACAGAAATTTCCTTTAATCCGTAACAATTTATCTTTAAAAATATTATCAAAATTTTCTTAAATAATTTTTAAATTATGAAACGGATGTAAATTTGGGATCATTAATGTTTTTCTACAAAGATCTATATACTCAAAAAATTTGTTATTATTAAAAATTTAAATTTGATATAATTATTAAAAAAAATATTTCATATTAAGAAAAAGACTTTTATTTGTGATGATTTAGATTTTTTTTAGATTTTCGTTAAAATTTAATATAATTATAAGGAAATTATGTATATGTTTCAATAAGACTCAGATTTAATAAAATCATAGTAATATTTTATAAAAAATCTATCTTTAAAGAAAATAATGTTAATATGTGATCACTTAATTTTTCAATAAAATCTTGTATTTTATTTGTCATTGTCTTGAAAAATCATAAGAGAAGTTGATTAAAACATGATTGTTTAAATAAGTTTATTAGAAAATTATTCGTGATTTTAATTCAAATTTGTAACTTTTAGCACAATTATTGAAATTAACTATAATTCATTTTATTTGTGATTATTTATATTTTATACAAAATCTTTCGTTAACAAAACTGTTTGTTATTTATTAAATTATTCTCACGATGAGAACAGGACATTAATTCGTGATCACTTTAAAATATAATAAAGTTAGGTCAAAATTTTATAAAAAGATGTTAATTTGCGATATGTTATAATTTTCACAAAAAATTAATATTTTTCATAAATTGTTGTTTTAACAAAATTCGGAGTTTTCAAATTACCATTTAATTGCTAAAAAGACGCAAACGATTTATATATTTTTGAAATAAAGTCGTTTTTCCTTGAAACTCATTAGTTTCATGGGAAAACTAAAAAATGACAAACATTGAAAAATACCAAAGTCTAACAAAAGGACAACATTCAAATTTTGTCCCGAATATCTCCTTTTTCTCAAAAGCACTTATATTGATTGTAATTTCCTTAATAATCTACTTGTTGGAAAAAGAATGTTTATTCTTTTCCTCATTAATTCCTTAGCAAAAAAATGACTTTTTTAACCGATTTTTAGGAGAAATAAAAATAGCTACTTGTTTCCTAAAATGACAAAAATTGTAAAAAGGAAGTTTATTTGTGATAATTTATGTTTTTCCTTAAAAAAATATTTCATTTATTAAATAGTACTTTAATGAGGAAAACGACTTTTATTTAGGTATTTGACATTAAATATTGGACTTTAAAGCAAAAAGCGCAAAATTGATTATTTCTCTTAAATTTTATTATTTTTGAGAAAACTGAAATTTTCCTTTATATCTTTAATATGACTAAAATTAGTGATCTGGGGCTTTTTCTCGTAAAACCTATTTTTTAAAGGAACTTTCAAAAAAGAAAAGGGACCCTAATTTGTGATTCTGTAATTTTTTTATTAATTTTGGTAATTTTTCCTTCAAGTCCTAAATTATTTCATCAAAATCCCTTAAAAAATTTTTAAGTTTTATTTATTTCTTAAATAAATCCCCAATTAAAGTTCTTTTTCTTAAATCCTTTTTGCTTTCATATAAATTGTCATATAAATTTAAATTATCCTTTGTTTACGTAACCATATGTGTGTAAATACATCTTATTATAGCATTTTTCCAGAATTTGACTATAATTCCAAAACGTTTTCATTTCTTAAAGTAAAAAAAAAAGCAAAAGAAAAATTTATGATGCATTTTATTCATTGAACAGATAAACAAAATAGTTTTAAAGGAAACGAAATCATTAGGGGGTTTCACTTCATTTGAAAATTGTTTCTTTAGAGGAAAAGAACTAAAATTATTTTTGGAAACTACCTTAATTCACATGCATCCTTTTATCCTTCTTTTGTTGGCGTCTTAATTCTATTGTTTTGTTGATACTTTTTGTTTTATGATGATTATTTTGTTATATTATTGACAACATTTTCTTTATTATTTGATAACAAAATAATATTATTGTTTTGCTAGATAAACTAACTAAATTGTTCTTTGTTCTATTAAATATGGAGTAATAAGAAAAAAAGGAGGAAAATTTAAAAATTTTGTTGAAAATTTAAATTAAGAAAAAATAAATTTTTAGCATTTTGGGGTGTTTTTTGAAATAATTTTTTGAAGACCCATAGTGCATCAGAAATTTTTTATATCAGGATTTAATGATAGAAAAATGTTTCAAAATTAACGGTGTTGAAAACCACAAAGATCTCGTTAAAGATGGCTGAGCTTTTATGTCCGTCCGGATGTCTGCATGTTGATAGAAAAATAATAAACATTTCAAATAATTTTTCTTCTAGTTCATTTTTTAATTTTTTTTGAAGTCCATAGAACTAGAAAGACAATTAGTTTTAGCTCCTTTGATAGATGACAGTTACATAAATAGTGGTATTGAATTATATTCCAATTCCCTTTAAAATAACTAAGTTTTGTTGTCCGTCCGGTTGTCTGAATGTTAAAAATATTTTTTTTTAAATGGTTTTTCTTCTCGTGTTCTTCTTAAAATTTTTGGAGGCCCATAGTGCAAACAAAAAATCTTTTAATATGAGTTGTTAGCGAACAGTTCTAGAAATTTCGATGTTGAAATACTCTTTTACCTGCATCAAATTCAATGGGTTTTTATGTCCATGCAGATGTTTGGCGGTTAAAAATTTTTATTTTTTTAGCGTTTTCTTCAGTTCTATTTCTTTCACTAATTTTTAAGTGAAATAGTGCAAGCATGACATATTTTTTAAGTCATACTTTTAGCTAGAAGTCTTAAAAATAACGGTTCTAAAAGTCACTTAAATCTCAATAAAAATAGCTTATTTTTCTTGTCCGTCCGGATGTCTGACTGTTGAAAATAGAAAAGAATTACAAACTTAAAATTCATTTAAAAAGGAGTTCCTTTCTCTGAATTTATTTGAGGTCCATAGTACAAAAACAGAATTTGTTTTTAGTCAAATTGATAGTTAAGGACTGTAAGAATGATGGTATTTAAATTCACCTAAATCCCACTTAATATCGCTGAGTTTTTACGTCCGTCCGGATGTCTACATGTTAAGAATATAAATTTTAAATTTATTGAAAAAAGCGATAATTCTTTCTTTTATTTTTAAGGCCCATAGTGCAAGTAAACAATTTTTTCGTTGATACACATAATTAGTTAATACCTTAAAATATGATGGAATTGAATTCTATCCCAATTCCCCTTAAAAATGGTTGAGTTTTCCAGTCTGTCCGTATGTCTGTTTGTGGAAAAATTTATATTGTTTAAATGCTTTTTGTTGCTTTAATTTTAATTCTTTTCATAAATTTATATATGAAATAAATTTAATCCTCAAAATTTTATCGCCTTAAATATTTTTTTCTTCATTCAACCAAATCAAAATAAATAATCAAGATTTTAAATAAAACTTAACAAAATATTTGTTAACATGAAAGCAACAAATAATGAATCTGTTGATATATATTTTTTGCTGATTCTCAATATTTATTTAAATATTTACAAATTAACATTATCGTTATTTTCCTCAACTCTGGGGAGATTATCGCAATTATCATCATTATCGTCATCATTATTATTATTGTTGTTATAAGATGAAAAGAAGGCAAATGCTAGAGTCTGCAATCGTTTTTTTTATTTAAACTGCGTCATGTGTGTTCAAACATTTCATGTTTGTGTTATAAATTGTTTTCTTTGTTTTTGTAATGGAGAATATGTAAATATCTACATATATATATATATATATATATATATATATATATATATATATATATATATATATATATATATATATATATATATATATATATATATATATATAAATC
Source organism: Cochliomyia hominivorax (assembly GCA_004302925.2). NCBI lineage: Eukaryota > Metazoa > Arthropoda > Insecta > Diptera > Calliphoridae > Cochliomyia > Cochliomyia hominivorax. Next base: position 74,799,464 of record PYHX02000494.1, on the reverse strand, counting down.
TCAACCGATAATGTAAAATAAATTTGTAGTAATTTATATTTTTTTCCTCTGTAAATTATAAGAGATGAATTGTTGGTAAAATTCAACTGGCAAATTGATATTTTCTTAACGCGTGCCAGATACGATACACACACACATACTTATCCATAGTTAGCACTTAAGGATAAATAAAAAGAGAGAGAATACTTATACACGAAGGATTTAGTGACGGCTGAAAATTTTCTTCTTCAAAATTCGAAAAAATATTTTATGAGAGAAAATAGTCAATTTTATTATACTCGATGGAAAACATTGATTCATAAAGAAATTAATCGAGTAATTATCCGATGGGAAAGCTCTTATACCCAAAGGAGTTGATTCTAAAATAAATTAATTTATTTATTGTTCTCTCACTCTCGAGAGAAATTTATACAAATTTTTACTTCTCTTCTACACTTGAGAGAAATGAACCTTTAATATAAGAGATTAATTATTTTCTTCGGTAGAGAGTATCAACTCTTCCATAATCGGAAAAAAACTGTTCTAATTACAAAAAAATATGCACCTTTCGCTTGACAAAAAATACTTCTTTTAATCTAAGATATGTAACTCTTCTGTATTAGAGAAAATGTCACTTCTATTTACAAGAAAAAAATCTCTTCTATAGCTGAGAGAAAAAAATTATTATTTACTAGAGATTATTTACTCTTTTATGCTAAAGAGTAAAAACATTTTTATAATTTGGAGAAATTGTCTATTAACGCTCGAGAATAAGGACTTTAGGACCGCCCCTAAAGTCCTTGATGTATATTTTATCCTTTATGAAATGCAAAACAAAATTTAGGTTATGTCAGAAATCAAGAGTTTAACATGCCAATAAATTCTCTTTTTCGAACTACACTAACACACTTAAAATCCATGAAATTCATGTTAACAAACACTTAAACTTAAAAGGCAGCAATTTGTTAGTGAGTTGGTTAATGTCTACATATTTAACATACAGTTTTTTTTGGAGTTAACGATTTTTCCAACAGATTCCATAGCAAATGTATTAACAAGCAACACTGGTTGCTAAACATGCGACTTATTAATTATTGAACTGTAAATAAAATATCGTTGAAATTAAAGCAATTTATCATTTCTGTAGTAAATAAAGTGTTCAATATTTTACCTTGAGTAATAAGTATTCTGTTATTTAGGGCGAAGGTGGAAAAGATATAAAAAAAATCAGCGTGTAACCACTGCTTGAAGCCTAAATGAGTTCTAGTTCAACTTAAGTTCAGTTCTAGTTAATTTATAGTTCAGTTCTAGTTTAGTTCTAATTCAATTTTAATTCAGTTCTAGTTCAGTTCTGGTTCAGTTATAGTTCAGTTATAGTTTAGTTCTCGTTCAGTTCTAGTTTAGTTCTCGTTCAGTTCTAGTTCAGTTCTAGTTAAGTTCTAGTTTAGTTCTAGTTCAGTTTTAGTTCAGTCCAAATTCAGTTCTAGTTCAGTTCTAGTTCATTTCTAGTTCAGTTTTAGTTCAGTTATAGTATAGTTCGAGTTCAGTTTTAATTCAATTCTAGTTTAGTTATAGTTTAGTTCTAGTTCAGTTCTAGATCAGTTCTAGTTCAGTTCTAGTTCAGTTCTAGATCAGTTCTAGTTCAGTTCTATTTTAGTTCTAGTTCAGTTCTAATTCAGTTATAGTTTAGTTCTAGTTAAGTTCTAGATCAGTTCTAGTTCAGTTCTAATTCAGTTCTAGCTCAATTCTAGTTCAGTTATAGTTTAGTTTTAGATCAGTTCTAGTTCAGTTCTAGTTCAGTTATAGTTCAGTTATAGTTTAGTTCTCGTTCAGATCTAGTTCAGTTCTAGTTTAGTTCTAATTCAGTTCTTGTTCAGTCATAATTCAGTTCTATTTCAGTTCTAGTTCAGTCATAATTCAGTTCTTGTTCAATTCTAGTTCAGTTTTAGTTCAGTTCTAGTTCAGTTCTAATTAAGTTCGAGTTCTTGTTCAGTTCTAGTTTATTTTTAGTTCAGTCCAAATTCAGTTCTAGTTCAGTTCTAATTCAGTTCTTGTTCAGTCATAATTCAGTTCTATTTCAGTTCTAGTTCAGTCATAATTCAGTTCTTGTTCAATTCTAGTTCAGTTTTAGTTCAGTTCTAGTTCAGTTCTAATTAAGTTCGAGTTCTTGTTCAGTTCTAGTTTATTTTTAGTTAAGTTCCAGTTTAGTTCTAGTTCAGTTTTTGTTCAGTCATAATTCAGTTCTATTTCAGTTCTTGTTCAATTCTAGTTCAGTTTTAGTTCAGTTGTAGTTCAGTTTTAATTCAGTTCTAACTAATTTCTAGTTCAGTCCTAATTCAGTTCTAGTTCTGTTCTAGTTCAGTCCAAATTCAGTTCTATTTCAGTTCTATTTCAGTTCTAATTCAGTTCTAGTTCAATTCTAGTTCAGTTATAGTTTAGTTCTAGTTCAGTTTTAGTTCAGTTCGAGTTCAGTTTTAATTCAGTTAGTTTTAGTTCAGTTCTAGTTCAGTTCTATTTTAGTTCTAGTTCAATTCTAGTTCAGTTCTAGTTCAGTTCTAGATCAGTTCCAGATCAGTTCTAGTTCAGTTCTAATTCAGCATTTTGTTTTTTTAATTGTTTTCTATTTTGAAGCATTTTATTTGTTAATTATTCCATAATTAATGTTATTGTTCCTCTTAGAGAAACTAAATCAGACATTTCCTGACACAATTTATTTTTCTACTTCAAACTCAAAATGTTAATTGAACTCGTAACAATTTTATCATCAAAAAAAGAAAATCTTTTTAACAATTGAGAATTTTATAAAAACTATTTTTCTACTTAAAAATAAAAAAAAATAATTTAAATTGACAAATTACCACCATTTTTAGTTTATTACAAATTTTCTAAAGAATAAATGAAGCTGATAATGTATAAAATCATTATTATCTTGTAAGTATTTTAGGGAGGAAAGAATAACAAATTGAGGTTAACGACAAATTGCTGGTACTTGCAATGACTTAAGCATAAAACAAGTAAGAATACTTAATACGGCTAATCCGAATCTTTAACACCCTCCACCACAAAGACGTGTAATGAAAAGATGTTATGTTTTATTTGCACTCACAGACGTTTATAATATATAAATGTTTTTCTTAAATATAATTCGGAACATTTGATGAGTCATAAAATTAATTAATATACTGAACCGATTTTGTTGGTTTTAAATAGGAAACTTCTGAAGACAAGCGGATAGACAGATGGACCGACATACGGTCATACAGACGGACAGACAGACAGACGGACGGACATAGCGAAATCGACTCAGATTTGATTTGATGCAAAAATGTATTTATATACATTATGGGGTCTGAGATGATTCCTTCTCAACGTTACACACAGAATGACAAAGTAAATTCTGTGTGTATCGTTGAGAAGGAAGCTCTTAAGCAGCTGTGATGGTGGAGGGTATAACAAGGAAGAGAGGAAAAAATCCTCAGCTCTATTATGTTTCATAAACAGCATGATTTCTTGCTTATTCCTTAATAAGGTTCCCATTGAAAAAAGCACTGTTATTTTAACCTAATTGTGCTGCTATTTATCATCAATAAAAATATGTACGATTTTTTTTTCAATCCTGTAACACTTTAAAAATGTCTTTAATAAGGAACAATAACTTGAAAAATGCCACTTGGAATAAGAAATTTTTAACAAAAGACTTTTGAGCAAGTAAGAACAAATTAAGGTCCTTTTGTGGTTTTAAGATTAAATTCTTTTCATTAATAACATTTTCTAAATTATTGTAAGTTTTAGTAGACAAAATCAGTTGTCATTGTGTGAGGAATTAATTAAGTTTGTAATAATTTTCTAGAACATTTTCACTTCTAATAATTGATTTTATCTTTTCACAAATACGTGTCATGATTTCTGAGGAAACCTTAGAATTTTATGTTCAATTATTCTTCATTAAAATGATAATAAATTCAGTGTAATTGTCATTAAACAGTGGGGAGTTAATTAATAAATAATTATATAATTAATTAATCTAATCATTTTTTTTATTGAAATTGATATTTTGTTATTCATAGGAAGATAACCATATCTCTTTTTAATTACTCAATTAGCTAAAAGGCTCATAATTCTTGATAATAAAATTCTCATTTTTCCAAAAAAAAAAAAAAATAATAATAATAATAAAATAATAATTCGGATCTCTTGTTTAATCCATATTTTCATTATTTAAAATCTAAACTTGATGCTTTTGGTAAATAAGTCCTTTTGAACAGCTCATCTCTTGAGACAGACGAAAGTCGAGGACGTTGTAAAAATTTCACATAAGAATAAAATAACTGAATTTTGAAAATAAATGTTAAATAGAAATCTGAAAAGAACAATAAAAACGGAAAATGTTAGAAAAGTTCTTAGTCCATGAACTAGAACTTGACTCAAAGCAAGAGGAGCTGAACTAGTATCTGAACCTTTACCTGAACCATAATCTGAACTTTGATCTGAATTAGAATTTTAATTGCAATTTGAATTAGAATCTGAACTTTAATCTCAAATAGAATATGATCTAAAAATTGACCTAGAATTATAGTCCGAATCCTATGTAGAATTGTAGTATTGAATTGGAACCTAAACTAGAACTTGAACCAAAATCTTACTTAAAATTTTAATCGTAATCCGAAGTAGATTTCAAAGTAGAATCTGAATTACAATTTGATGTAGACTGTGAACTTGAAGCTGAACTAGAATCTCAACTAGAATCTGAAATGGAATCTGAACTAGAAGCTCAACCAAAACTCGAACTTACATAAATTAGATTCTGAACCAGAACTGAACTAGAACTGAATTAGGACTGAACTAGAACTGAATTAGGACTAAACTAGAACTGAACTAGAACAGAGCTAGAACTGAACTAGAACTCAACTAAAACTGAATTAGGACTGAACTAGAACTGAATTAGGACTGAACTAGAACAGAACTAGAATTGAATTAAGACTGAACTAGAACTGAGCTAGAACTGAAAAGGAACTAAACTAAACCTGAACTAGAACTGAACTGGAACTTAACTAAAAATAAACTAGAACTGAACTAGAATTGAACTAGAACTGAAATAGAATTGAACTAGAACTGAACTAAAACTGAATTAGAACTGAACTAGAATTGAATTACGACTGAACTAGAACAAAACTAAAACTGAATTAGGACTGAACTAGAACTGAACTAGAACTGAACTAGATTTGAACTAGAACTGAGATAGAACTGAAAAGGAACTAAACTAAACCTGAACTGAACAGGAACTGAACTAGAACTGAATTAGTAATGAATTAGTAATGAATTAGAACTGTACTAGAACTGAACTAGAACTAAACTAGAATTGAACTAGAACTGAACTAGAACTGAACTAGAACTGAACTGGAACTGAACTAGAACTGAATTAGTAATGAATTAGAACTGTACTAGAACTGAACTAGAACTGAACTACAAATGAACTAGAACTGAACTAGAACTGAACTAGAACTAAACTAGAATTGAACTAGAACTGAACTAGAACTGAACTAGAACTGAACTGGAACTGAACTAGAACTGAATTAGTAATGAATTAGAACTGTACTAGAATTGAACTAGAACTGAACTAGAAATGAACTAGAACTGAACTAGAACTGAACAAGAACTGAACAAGAACTGAACAAGAACTTAACAAGAACTAAAATAGAACTGATTAAAACTGAACTACAACTGAACTAAAACTGAACTACAACTGAACTAGAACTAAAATAGTCTAAACTAAAACTTCATCCTACATAAGTCTACAGATTAAATTAAAAACTACTGACTAAGGTTTAATCATGTTTACCGTAGCGACTTGACTGTATGTGCGTAACTGATTGCACAAGTTTGGTTGTGAGATTAGTTTATGGTTCAGTTTGTGGCTTAGAACAGTTCTTAGAGCATTATTTTATCACTAAACACACTCTCTAGTGGTTTTTGGTTTTACTGTAGAGTGTTTTTTAAAATATTTAGTTTATTTTCTCTTAAAATCATTTCAAACTCACATAAAGTTATGAACAAACACCAACCAAATCCCCAATTATAGTTATATCGATATTCTCTATCCATTTGACATTGATTATTGCAAGATTTTGTAGATAAACAAAACTTTGTAAACTTAACAAATAAACGAATTGTACGAGGCCACCAAAATACCAAAATAATATTAAACTTTTAACAAACTGCAACCATCGTTCCATCAAACAATAAAAACATAAAAATCCCAGAACAACAGAAGTTCAAACGAAAAAATGGAGAAAGAAAAAAATATAAAAGAAAATAAATATTTTAATAAAAATTATTGAACAAAACACGAAATAAAAATAAAAATAAAAAATTTGAAAAACTGTCAGAAAAAAATCAATAATTCAGAAATAATTTTAGAAATCCCACAGAGTTTTATGGAATATTTACCCATATGGCACCCGCTAGTAGAGAGATATTGGTGACAAGACATAATATTGCAATCAATAAGCCAACTAAAGACCAATAATCATCTCCTGGATTATGGTTGTATGCACACACCCACACACATCCATACAGATGTACCGATTTTGACGTTTATAGTGAATATAAAAAATATCATGAAAAAGATGGAAAATATTGGAATTTGTTTTATATTTTTGTTGTTTTTGAGATAAAAAATATGAACTTCATTATTTACCAAACTGTATGACCAAACTGTAGAGTCCATTGGTTAGTATTTGACAGTTTATATGGGATTTATAGATAAAACTTATGATGAAAGATATATTTTGCAGGAGTAAAATTGACGAGATTGAAATACAAATTTTGCGATATGAAAATCCTAAAATGTTACACTTTTGTGGAAGTTTTTTATAACGATATTTTTTCATTATAATTTTTCACTTTTTGGGGAATAAAAGAAATTTTGGAAAAAAAAATATTTTCTAATAAAGTTGTCAAATTTTGCATTTTAAAACAGGACTATAGCAGAAAAACAGATAAATCGTTTAGTTCCAGTACAGTTCTAGTTCAATTCTAGTTCAGTTCTAATTCAGTTCTACTTCAGTTCTAGTTCAGTTCTACTTCAGTTTTAGTTCAGTTCTAATTCAGTTCTAGTTCAGTTCTAAGTCAGTTCTAATTCAGTTCTAGTTGAGTTTTAAATCAGTTTTAATTCAGTTTTAGTTCAGTTCTAGTTCAGTTCTACTTCAGTTTTAGTTCAGTTCTATTTCAGTTCTAGTTCAGTTCTAATTCAGTTCTAGTTGAGTTTTAAATCAGTTCTAAATCAGTTCTAATTCAGTTTTAGTTCAGTTCTAGTTCAGTTCTACTTCAGTTTTAGTTCAGTTCTAGTTCAGTTCTAGTTCAATTCTAATTCATTTCTAATTCAGTTCTTATTCAGTTCTAATTCATTTCTATTTCAGTTCTAATTCATTTATAATTCAGTTCCTTTTAATTTCTAGTTCAGTTCTGAATCAGTTCTAATTCATTTCTAATTCATTTCTAATTCAGTTCTAATTCATTTATAAGTCAGTTCTAGTTCAGTTCTACTTCAGTTCTGCTTCAGTTCTCATTCAGTTCTACTTCAGTTCTAATACAGTTTTACTTCAGTTCTAGTACAGTTCTACTTCAGTTCTAGTTCAGTTCTAGTTCAGTTCTAGTACAATTCTAATTCAGTTCTAGTTCTAATTCGGTTCCAGTACAGTTCTATTTCATTTCTAGTTCAGTTCTAGTTCAGTTCTAATTCAGTTCTAGTTGAGTTTTAAATCAGTTCTAATTCAGTTCAAATTCAATTCTACTTCACTTCTAATTCAGTTCTACTTCAGTTCTAATTCTGTTCTAATTCAGTTCTACTTCAGTTCTAGTTCAATTCTAGTTCAACGATATTAGTAATTGAGTACTAATATCGTTAAGTCTACACTTTAATCTTTAGTTTATAGCATAAACTATAGTTTAATCGACTTTAGTTTTGTCTTTTGTTAAAGACGTATTAATTTTAAATAACTGCTAAGAGCTCTTAAATAAACATCATATTACTAACATGTATCCAATAATGTCTTATGTTGTCCAACAACAACAACATACTTTAACTATTTTTTCCCAAAATCAATAATAAACTTGCTTTATCGGGTCAGTTACACAAAATTTAATTAATCAAATCCATAATTAATTAGGGACATGTTTAATACACTCTCCTGCATTTATATTAGTTTTTCGGTTAATATTAAATAAATGGAGTCATGTAACTAAAATATTTATATTTCTTTAGTTGTTTGAATTATGTCTTTAACAGTGGGAGTCCAAAAAGAATCAATTTTTTTTTTTTGATCGCCAAAGCAACAGGAGAAAATCAATAATCGATTAAATCGATTATTTGAGAAAATATGATTTTTATTGACACTTATATTAAAGTTGAAATTGAATAGGTGATCATGGTCTCCAATTTAAAGTTTATTTCTTGAAATCATTTAAACAGACAAAAATAAGCTTAATTTAAGATCATTTCAAAATCGATTTAAAAATTAATTTGAATATTATTTTGTGTAACTTTTGGGCTTTTTCGCTTTTAATTAACTTTATTTAGTTGTACATTTTTAATTCTAGTGATGGTAATTAATCATTTTTCATATTCATATTCAAATTCATGTATTCATTTCATAAACAAACAAATGAAAAACGTATTTTTTACTCCAAAAGCACTGAGAGAAATATTTTTTTTTGAAGTCTGTGGATTAATTATAGTTTAGTCAGTAGTTTAGTTAGTCTAGACTGTTGTTTTTGTTTCACTAATTTTGCATCTCAAAGCCAGTGTAGACTGTAGTTCAGAATACACTGTAACCTATTCCACCGAGTCAGTTTTATTTCAAGTGTATTTCAGATTACAATATTTAGATTCTTCTCTCTCTAGACTTTGTTTTGTTACTGATTTAGATTTTGTTTTGGTTTTTAAATACGATTCTCGCTCAGATTCTAATTAAGATTTCAATTTAGGTTAACAGTTCAAATTATAGACCAGAATTCGAATTTCCGAAATTCCGTATCTTGTTCAGATTCAAGATAAAATTATGTTGAGATATAAGTTCAGACTCCTTCAAATTTTAATTTCAATTCTAGTGCGGACTTTAGTTTAGATACAAATTCTGATTCTAATTTATATTTTGTTTCGGATTTGGATTCGGATTTAATTCAGATTCTGGTACAGATTTATTCTCAGATTCCTATTCATATTCTTCTATAAGATTGTGGCCTGGTTTGGATTCCAGTTCAGTTTTAGTTCTAATTCTGACGCAGATTCGATTTCAGATTATAGTTACGATTAGTAATCGGTTTCTTATTCAGATTACAGATCAATTCAGGTTTACTTCTAGTGCAGTTTTGGTTTAATTCTAGTTCGGTTCTAGTTAAGTTCTAGTTCACTTATAGTTCGGTTCTAGTTCAGTTCTAGTTCAGTTCTAATTCAGTTCTAGTTGAGTTTTAAATCAGTTCTAATTCAGTTTTAGTTCAGTTCTGGTTCAGTTCTAGTTCAGTTCAAGTTCAGTTCTAGTTCACTTCTAGTTCGGTTCTAGTTCAGTTATAATTCAGTTCTAGTTCACTTCTAGTTCACTTCTATTTCAGTTCTAGTTCACTTCTAATTCAGTTCTAGTTCAGTTCTAGTTCAGTTCTTGTTCAGTTCTAGTTCAGTTCAAGTTCAGTTCTAGTTCACTTCTAGTTCGGTTCTAGTTCAGTTATAATTCAGTTCTAGTTCACTTCTAGTTCACTTCTAGTTCACTTCTAGTTCACTTCTATTTCAGTTCTAGTTCAGTTCTAATTCAGTTCTACTTCAGTTCTATTTCAGTTCTGGTTCAGTTCTAGTTCAGTTCAAGTTCAGTTCTAGTTCACTTCTAGTTCGGTTCTAGTTCAGTTATAATTCAGTTCTAGTTCACTTCTAGTTCACTTCTAGTTCACTTCTATTTCAGTTCTAGTTCAGTTCTAATTCAGTTCTAGTTCAGTTCTAGTTCAGTTCTTGTTCAGTTCTAGTTCAGTTCTAGTTCACTTCTAGTTCGGTTCTAGTTCAGTTATAATTCAGTTCTAGTTCACTTCTAGTTCACTTCTAGTTCACTTCTATTTCGGTTCTAGTTCAGTTATAATTCAGTTCTACTTCACTTCTAGTTCACTTCTAGTTCGGTTCTAATTCAGTTCTTGTTCAGTTCTGGTTCAGTTCTAGTTCAGTTCAAGTTCAGTTCTAGTTCACTTCTAGTTCGGTTCTAGTTCAGTTATAATTCAGTTCTAGTTCACTTCTAGTTCACTTCTAGTTCACTTCTATTTCAGTTCTAGTTCAGTTCTAATTCAGTTCTAGTTCAGTTCTAATTCAGTTCTTGTTCAGTTCTAGTTTAGTTCTTGTTCAGTTCTTGTTCAGTTTCTGGTTCAGTTCTAGTTCAGTTTCTGGTTCAGTTCTAGTTCAGTTCTAGTTCAGTTATAATTCAGTTCTAGTTCACTTCTAGTTCACTTCTAGTTCACTTCTAGTTCACTTCTAGTTCACTTCTATTTCAGTTCTTGTTCAGTTCTAGTTCAGTTATAATTCAGTTCTAGTTCACTTCTAGTTCACTTCTAGTTCACTTCTATTTCAGTTCTAGTTCAGTTCTAATTCAGTTCTAGTTCAGTTCTAGTTCAGTTCTTGTTCAGTTCTAGTTTAGTTCTGGTTCAGTTCTGGTTCAGTTCTAGTTCAGTTCTTGTTCAGTTCTGGTTCAGTTCTAGTTCACTTCTAGTTCACTTCTAGTTCACTTCTATTTCAGTTCTAGTTCAGTTCTAATTCAGTTCTAGTTCAGTTCTAGTTCAGTTCTTGTTCAGTTCTAGTTCAGTTCTAGTTCACTTCTAGTTCGGTTCTAGTTCAGTTATAATTCAGTTTCTAGTTCACTTCTAGTTCACTTCTATTTCAGTTCTAGTTCAGTTCTAATTCAGTTCTAGTTCAGTTCTAGTCATTCTTGTTCAGTTCTAGTTCAGTTCTGTTCACTTCTAGTTCGGTTCTAGTTCAGTTATAATTCAGTTCTAGCACTTCTAGTTCACTTCTAGTTCACTTCTATTTCGGTTCTAGTTCAGTAAATTCAGTTCTACTTCACTTTCTAGTTCACTTCGGTCTAATTCAGTTCTTGTTCAAGTTCTGGTTCAGTTCTAGTTCAGTTCAAGTTCAGTTCTAGTTCACTTTCTAGTTCGGTTCTAGTCCAGTTATAATTCAGTTCTAGTTCACTTCTAGTTCACTTCTATTTCAGTTCTAGTTCAGTTCTAATTCAGTTCTAGTTCAGTTCTAGTTCAGTTCTTGTTCAGTTCTAGTTTAGTTCTTGTTCACAGTCTTGTTCAGTTCTGGTTCAGTTCTAGTTCAGTTCTGTTCAGTTCTAGTTCAGTTTCTAGTTCAGTTATAATTCAGTTCTAGTTCACTTCTAGTCACTTCTAGTCACTCTATTTCAGTTCTTGTTCAGTTCTAGTTCAGTTATAATTCAGTTCTAGTTCACTTCTAGTTCACTTCTAGTTCACTTCTAGTTCACTTCTAGTTCACTTCTATTTCAGTTCTTGTTCAGTTCTAGTTCAGTTATAATTCAGTTCTAGTTCACTTCTAGTTCACTTCTAGTTCACTTCTATTTCAGTTCTTGTTCACTTCTATTTCAGTTCTAGTTCACTTCTAGTTCACTTCTAGTTCACTTCTATTTCAGTTCTTGTTCAGTTCTAGTTCAGTTATA
>PYHX02000494.1:74729140-74787680 GCA_004302925.2 Cochliomyia hominivorax | reverse complement strand
TTAGTTCTTGTTCAGCTCTGGTTTAGTTCTAGTTCAGTTCAATTTCAATTCTGGATCAGTTCTAGTTCAGTTCTTGTTCAGTTCTGGTTCAGTTTTAGTTCAGTTTAACTTCAGTTCTTGTTCAGTTCTAGTTCAGTTCGTGTTCAGTTCTACTTCAGTTCTAGTTCAGTTCTCGTTTAGTTCTAGTTCAACTCTAGTTCTTGTTGAGTTCTAATTAAGTTCTGGTTCAGTTCTAGTGCAGTTCTAATTTGGTTCTAATTTAGTGTTAATTCAGTTCTATTAAAGTGCTAATTCAAATTCAAGTTTTTATATTATTTTTTTTCTTCGTGTATAAATTTACATACAAATGCGTTTTGATTTTTTCTCATTGTGTATTTGTGTTTGTAGATAGAAAAACATTGTATATAAATAAAAAAATAATAACAATAAAAATAGTGGAATATTAATTTTGTAGAATAAATAAGTAACAGTTGTCACTGTATTAAATATTTGTTTATCAAGTAGGTGTATGACAGTGTTCGTTGGTAGGAGGAGACTTTAATCCTTAATACATGGAATTTTATTTTATATGAATATTTTTTCTTTGTATCACTATAATTGGTAGTTTGGCATTTAAGTAACACGTGTGTTATGTAATTTTTTTTCAAATATTGATTAACTGAAATCTTTGTGTAAAAATAAATTTCTAATTAACAGTGATACGACTATAAATATCTTATAAAGAGGGAACATAATTAAGAAAATATATTTCAACATACTTACATACTTATGTTGGAAAGGACAGCTTTATTCACATTATTCATTTGGAATAGACTTTATTTTAAGCTTCAATATGTCCTTAATTTGTATCTATTTTTAAGCTCTTAAGTTAATCCTTTATCCTTTTGAAATTTCTATTTTCATTTAAAGTTCTTTACAAGTTCATCATTATCATCTTGAATTTTTCATTATAATTTTTTTATGTTTTTTTTGTTGTAATTTTTTCTGTTTTAGTCCTGTTTTAAAGGAAATCGATATTTTTATTATTTATTTTATTATCCCTGACATGTTAATAAAACTTATATGTCTCTTCTTCTTCTTTTTTTGTTTTGTTACATTTTATTGGCTTTTCTACTGTACACACACAAACACACACACATACACACACACATAGTTATATATTTTAATATTATTAAGTCTATAGAATTATTAAATTATGATTACTCTCATATAAACATTACCACATGCATACACACAGACACGCACACACACACACATAGATATCTATAAATGTAGAAATGTAACCATAAACAATGTGGAAACATGAACGATTTTATTTCAATAAAAAACACTCTAAATAATAAAATCTACGAGATAAACTTATTAAATGAAAATAAATAAAATTGTACACATTTTTTTGAGAATTTTTTAATAAAAAATGAATCCACAAAAAAGAAAAACTATTTATAAAGACTATAAAATGGTAAATAAAGATTTTATATCTAAACAAAAATGGCGGAAAATTTTTTATTAAATGAAACTTTATTAAAAAATTCTAAGAAACATTTGAAAAAAAATTCTACTGCAACTGAACCAGAACTAAATTAGAACTCAACTAAAACTAAAAAAATTTCTTAAAAGGAAATTTATAAAAATGTTTGTGAAGCATTTAATCTTAAAAGAAATTTTTTGAAACTCAAAAGAGGAAAATTAGTGAAAATTTTTCTCTTTTGAGGGAAAATTTTTAAAAAATTTTCTCTTAAAGAAAAATATATGAAAAATGTTCACTTAAAGGAAAATTTGTGAAAAATATTCTCTTTTTAGGAAAAATTTTTGAAAAAAATTGTTTTAAAGGAAAAATTTGTGAACAATTTGTGAAAAAATTTTTCTTAAAGGAAAATTTGTGAAAAATATTCTCTTTTGAGGGAAAATTTGTGAAAAACTTTCACTTAAAGGAAAATTTGTGCGAAATTTTCTCTTAGAGGAAAATTTGTGATTAATTTTCTCTTGAAGAATTTTTTTTTTAAATTTTCTCTTAAAGGAATTTTTTAAAAAAAAAATTTTCGTAAAGGAAATTTTGTGAAAAATTTTTTCTTAAAGGAAAATTTGTGAAAAATTTTCTTTTAAAGGAAAATTTGTGAAAATTTTTCTTTTAAAGGAAAATTTGTGAAAAAATTTTCATTTAAAGGAAATTTTGTGATTAATTTTCTATCAAATGAAAATTTGTGAAAAATTTTCACTTAAATGAAAAATTTTTTTTGAAAAATTTTATTTAATAAAGGAAAATTTGTTAAAAATTTTCTCTAAAAAGAAAATGTTTGAAATTTGAAAAGATTTATGATTTTAAAACAAAATTTTAAGAAAATTATTGAAAATTTTTTTCTTAAAAGAAAATTTGTGAAAAATTTTTCTTTTAAAGGAAAATTTGTCATTAATTTTCTCTTAAATGAAATTTTGTGAAAATTTTTCTCTTAAAAGAAAATTAGTGAAAATTTTTCTCTTAAAAGAAAATTAGTGAAAAATTTTCTCTTAAAAGAAAATTAGTGAAAAATTTTCTCTTAAAACAAAATTTTTGAAAAATTTTTCTCTTTAAAGAAAATTAGTGAAAATTTTCTCTTAAAAGAAAATTAGTGAACAATTTTCTCTTAGAAGAAAATAAGTAAAAAAAATTGTCTTAAAAGAAAATTTGTGAAGAAAATTTCTCCTAAAAGAAAATTTGTGAAAATTTTTCTCTTAGAAGAAAATAAGTAAAAAATTTCTCTTAAAAGAAAATTTGTGAAAAATTTTCTGTTAAAATAAAATTAGTGAAAAAATTTCTCTTAAAAGAAAATTAGTGAACAATTTTCTGTTAAAAGAAAATTAGTGAAAAATTTATCTTAAAAGAAAATTACTGAAAAATTTTCCCTTAAAAAAATTTTATTAATTTTCTTTAAAGAAATTAGTGAAAAATTTTCTGTTAAAAGAAAATTAGTGAAAAATTTTCTTTTAAAATAAAATTTTAATTTTAGTAAAAATTTCTCTTAAAAAAATTTTGTGAAAAATTTCTCTTAAAAGAAAATTTGTGAAATTCTCTTAAAAAAATTACAGAAAAATTTTTCTTTTAAAAGAATTTTCTTTTAAAAGAATTTTCTTTTAAAAGAAAATACGTGAAAAATTTTTCTCTTAAAGAAAATAATGAAAAAAAATTCTCTTAAAAGAAAATTACTGAAAATTTTTTCTCTTAAAAGATTTTAATCAGTAATTAAGTGAAAAATTTTCTCTCAAAAGAAAATTAGGGAAATTTTTTCTCTTAAATGAAAATTTTGTAATATTTTCTTTTAAAAAAATGTTGAAAATTTTCTTTAAAAGAAAAATTTATTAGAAATAATCTCTTAAATGACAGTTTGTAAAAAATTATCTTTAAAGAAAAATTTTGCGAAATTTTCTCTTCAAAAATTTTTGTTAAAAGGAAATTTTTATTGATAATTAAATATTGATAAAAATCCATAAATTCTTGTAATTTTAATACTTTTTCTTTTTATCTCTTTTTAGGTAAGTCCTGTCTGGATTATAACTCTTGTTCGTAGGGATTAATGAAAACGACAAGTTTTTCCACTTAAAACATTTATGTCTTCAAATGTAAGTAACAAAATACTCAAACTACTAAAATGTTTTTAATTCTACCCAAAATAACGTTCACTCCCCTAAAACTGCTTAAAAATTGTGTTGAACTTTAATAAAAGATGTCGCTGTTTTTGGGTTACGGAGGGATTTATTTTCAAAAAGTAACAACTTGTTACTTTTTCAAAAATTTCCATGTGCTTTCTTTCCATCTCACATTTATGGCCTTTTCAAGTAGATGACGTCATTATTTGGCTTATTGGAAATTAATGACGTCATTTGCCGTTTTGTGACCTTAAAAAGCTTTTCTTCGCTTTACAGCTGTTTTCTATTAATCTTCTATTTTGTTTACCTTTCATCGTTACTCATACGAAAGTGAAACTTTGTAAACATTTGTGAGTTTGTGTTGGTATTTTCCCGCCATTTTTTATTATTGTTCTTGTTGTTTTACAACAATTTGGGTTACTAGGTTTTTTCTATTTCCTTTTTACATTGTCCTCTGTTTATGTGTATTTGTTTTTATCTGTTTACTTATCTTCTATTCCACTTCTTACTTTATTTCATTCTTATTCTCTTCTTTATTTCCTTGATGTAGAGGAATGTGCGCTTAATATTTGTATTTGTATGCGCCGTTATATAACCACGTGGTCTTTTTGGGGAGTTTTTTGGAATTTTTTGTTGTTTTATGTTTTCCCGTTTGCTTCATCATTAGTTCTCTCATTAGGAGAGATGTAAACAAGAGCTGAACTGAAGGAGAGGAGAGAGAAGAGAGTAAAATAAGATGATTTCAAAGAATTGATTTAGTTTCCTTTAATATTCATTGTAATTTAAAGTGATATGGGGAAAACAGCTTAAATAGCTAATAAAATTAATTGAGCATATAATAAATTGTCTTGTAAAATGGAAAATTATCAATTTTGCTTTTATAACAATAAATTGATTAAATAATTTTTAATTTGTAGTTAAAAAATTGGCGAAATTTATTCGCTCATTTCGAAAATTAACTATTTCCGTACAAATTGGGATTATCAGGAATATATTGTGATTTATTAATTACAAATTGTAAATTTAAATTTAATGAAATTCAAAGAATTTTCATAAAAATATCTTTCTGCTTCGATTTTACTTAAAATTTCAGCAAAAAACACGCCAGTCTTACCAGTTCGGTTCTACAACAAGTTCTAGTTAAGGTTCCAGTCCAGATCTACTTTAGATTCTAGTTCAGGTTTTAGCTCAGATTCCGAGTTCAGGTTTCTTGTTAAGGTATCTAGCTCAACTACTAATTCAGGTTCTAGTCAAAGGTTCTATTTTAAGTCTAGTTCAGGTTCTAGTTCAATTGTAGTTCTAGTTCTAGATCGATTCTAGTTCAGTTTTAGTTCAGTTCTAGTTCAGTTCTAGATTCAGGATCTAGTTCATGTTCTAGTTCAGTTTTAGTTCAGTTCTTAGATTTCACTTCTATGTTCAGTTCTAGAATCAGGATCAAGTTCAGTTCACAGTGCAGTTTCTAGTTGTGTTCTAGTTCATTTCTAGTTTTAGTTCTGTTCAGTCCAAGTGCAGTTCTAGTTCACTTCTAGTTCAGTTCTAGATCAGGGAATCTAGTTCACTTCTAGTTCAGTTCTAGATCAGGATTCTCAGTTCACTTCAGCTTCAGTTCTAGATCAGGATCTAGATCAGTTCTAGTTCAGGATTTAATTCAGTTCTGGTTCAGTTCTGGTTCAGTTCTGGTTCAGTTCTGGTTCAGTTCTAGTTCAGTTCTAGTTCAGGATTTAATTCAGTTCTGGTTCAGTTCTAGTTCAGGATTTAATTCAGTTCTGGTTCTGTTCTAGTTCAGTTCTAATTCAGGATTTAATTCAGTTCTGGTTAAGTTCTAGTTCAGTTATAAGTTCAGGATTTAATTCAGTTCTGGTTCAGTTCTAGATCTGTTCTAGTTTAGTTTAGTTCTAGTTCAGTTTAAGTTCAGTTCTAGTTCACTTCTAGTTCAGTTCTAGATCAGTTCTAGTTCAGGATTTAATTCAGTTCTGGTTCAGTTCTTGTTCTGTTCTAGTGCAGTTCTAATTCAGTTCTAGATCTGTTCTAATTTAGTTAGTTCTAGTTCAGTTCTAGTTCAGTTCTAGGTCAGTTCTTGTTCAGTTCTGGTTCAGTTCTAGTTCAGGTTCTAGCTCATGATCCAATTCAGGTTCAAGTTCAGTTTCTAGTTCAGGATTTAATTCAGTTCTGGTTCAGTTCTAGTTCAGTTCTAGGTCAGTTCTAGGTCAGTACTTGCTTCAGTTCTGGTTCTAGCTCATGATCCAGTTCATGTTCAAGTTCAGTTCTAGTTCAGATTGTAGTTAAGATTCTATTCCAGATTCTAGATCTGATTTTAGAAGGAATCTATTACTTATTCCAGTTTCATTTTTTAATTTCAGATTCTATCGGATGAAAAGACCTTAAACAGACTCGTCTAGCGGCCATTTACCGAGTCATTTTTCTCATTTTTCCAAAATCTGGAACCTTTTGGATATTTAAATATTTTCCATCTGGCATCTCTGGTTAGCACTGCTTTAAAATCGCCCAGTTGTAGAAACGTACGCACTCCATTGACAAAGGACAACGAAAACAACAACAACAAAACACAAAAACACACATGTTTAAGGATAACGAGACTATTTTCATTTGTTTATTTCCTTTTCCCTCAGTTCGCTCCATTTGCAGAGAGTAAAACAAATCTCAGAGAGTTTTCATTTTTTTCTTTTATTTTTCAATATTGCAAATATTATTTGAAAATTATGAGTGTGTAAGTCTGTGTCTGTGTGACTTTGAAATACTGATACATGAATGTGCAAATGAACTTTGGACAACAACACACAACACAATGAAGAACTCCTGCAAAAAGGGGAGAAAAAAGAACATGAACAAATAAATGGAAGAAATTATTTGAACCGAAACTGTATACAAATTATAATCAAACAAAGTCAAAACCCCATCTCGTTGATGCCAAATGAATTCCAAAAAGTGAAAACTGAAAGTAAAAGAATTCACTTTTCTCCATTCAGTGTAGTGGTGAATGGCAAACGCGCGAGTTTGATGTGTTCAGGCACAGAGAGTGTTGGAAATATTTGAAACAAAAAATTTCAAATACAAAATTTTGTAAAAAATTAAAAAAAAAGTGAAAATTTATTGAATAAAGAAAATTTTCAAAAAATATCGAAAGTAAAAAATTTGATTTCCGAATTAAAAAAAATAATAATAATAAAAATCAAAGTTTTGTTATTGAAAAATTTGCACAAAAAGTTAAATAAAAGTGAAAATAAAAAAATCTTTTTTTTTTGTTCTTCTGCCTGATTTGTGCGTGATAAAAATGTCATGATTTCATGTCCTTGAAGGATTTTGAAAGTTGTTTAGCTGAAAAGAAAATTTATTTAAATAAAATAAAGTGAAAATGTTTATAAAATAAAAAATTAATTTATATTTAATTTATCTCTTGTAAAAAGTCACTTATAAAATTTTATCTAAAAAATAAATAAATAAATAAATAAAATAAAATTATTAATTAAATAAAATAATTTTTAAAAAGTCTTACGTGATTTTGTGAAATAAATTTTAAATTTTCCTCTCAAAACAGATTGCAATTTCTTGCATTTTGTGTAAATAGAAAATTTAAATAAAAAAAAATTTCTCATCTTAAGAAAATACGCTTTTTTCTTGAATCTTAAGCAGAAAAAAAGAAATAATTTCTATACTAATTAAGGATCCCCTGTAATTGTGAAAATTAACACTAATTCAACCAACCGTTTGTAAATAAAAATCGAAAATAAGCAAATAACGGTACTTTAAAGGATTTTCGGAATAAGTAAAACAACACAAACACGATTAAGTCTTAAATCGGTTGGTTTAACAATTTTGGTTCTAAACAATTCCTGAGTCGATATAGGCTCTTCCTCCGACTGGATGTTCATGTAAAGCTTGTTAAGTACAGGTCGCAATTCTGAAGATATCTAAACGACATTTGGCACATACTATTATATTTTCCAAGGACAATGCTTGTTAATGATGATCGGTCCATGATTTCATTTACTGCCCATACAAATGTCCCCTCCAGAATGGGGGTTTTAGTCCATAAAATTCCTAAATATAAAACGATTTTAACCAAATTTTATATAGGGGGGTCGTTCATAATTCTTCGTAGCAATCATTGACAACGAAAAAAGGTGTAGGCCTTCCGGTTCAAAACTTTTTTTCATAAAAAAAATCCTTCGGTTCAAAACTAGATCAGTTCTAGTTTAATTTGATTCAGTTCATGTTCAATTCTAGTTTAGATCTAGTTCTAGTTCAGATTGTAGTTCAGGTTCAATTCAGGTTCTGATTCAGGTTTTAGTTCAGGATTTAGTTCGGATTCTAGTTTAGATTGTAGTTCAGATTCTAGTTGAGATTTTAGTTCAGTTATAGTTCAGTTATAGTTTAGTTCTAGTTCAGTCCTAATTCAGTTCCAGTTCAATTTTAGTGCAGTTCTAGCTCAGTCCTAATTCAGTTCTAGTTCGGTTCTTGTGCAGTTCTAGTTCATTTTATTCCAGTTCTAGCTCAGTTCTAGTTCAGTTCTAATTCAGTTCCAGTTCAGCTCGAGTGCAGTTCTAATGCAGTTTTAGCTCAGTCCTAATTCAGTTCCAGTTCAGTTCTTGTTCAATTTAACTTCAGTTCTAATTCAGCTCTAGTGCAGTTCTAGTTCAGTTCTAGCTCAGTTCTAGTTCAGCTCTAGTGCAGTTCTAGTGCAGTTCTAGTTCAGTTCTAATTCAGTTCCAGTTCAGCTCTAGTGCAGTTCTAGCTCAGTTCTAGTTCAGTTCTAATTCAGTTCCAGTTCAGCTCGAGTGCAGTTCTAATGCAGTTTTAGCTCAGTCCTAATTCAGTTCCAGTTCAGTTCTAGTTCAATTTTTGTTCAGTTCCACTTCAATTCTAGTTCAATTTTAGTTCAGTTCTAATTCAGTCCTAATTCAGTTCCAGTTCAGTTTTAGTTTTGTTTTGGTTCAATTCTGGTTCAGTTTGAGTTCAGGTTCTAGTTCAGGGTCAATTTCAGATTCAGTTTCAATTTCTAGTTGAGATTCTTCTTTAATCCTTATAGAATCGGGAGGTCCTTTTTATATTGGTTATACTAGTGTTAATGTTCATAAATATTTTAATTCAATTTTACTCCTCTTTTTGTCTGTTTTTTTTTTTTGGTAACCTTTTGGTGCATTGGCGTTTTAATCGATTTTCTTGTAAAAAAAAATTCTAAAAACGAGTAAAAATCCAAAAATAATTCTGAAACAACATTTGTGGGTTCTTTTATTTATTTATTTTTTTCATAAAGCAGAATTATTTGGATTAAAGTATTCACAAAATTATATTTAAAATCCTTAAGGGTTTTTGCATATTTTTTTTAAAAAGTCTGAGAAAAAGAGAAATGAACGTTAAACCATAAATCATTTTAGGGTTTTTGTGGTTTTATTTATGTATTTTTTTTTGGGAAACTGCAAAATTATCCTTTTTTTGCTTTAGCAAAAAGTTGTTCATCAAAAGTCCTTTGAAGTTCATGTTTAAGGAAGAGGGATTCGAGAGTCTTTTTTTTTTTGTTGTCTGTTTGTTTTAACTGTTTATTTTTGTAAAAAAAAAAATCCCTTAAGGTGAATTTGTGACTGGTAGTTGCTGCTTTTAACGTTCTTTTGCGAAAATTTCTTTCTTTTTTAGCTTTTTATCAAGTGTCTTTTTTCCATTATTAGCTGCTGAATATATTTAAGTTTCTATTAAGTTCGAGTGTGTTCAAGTGACAAAAAAAGTTTTTTTTAGATATTTTTGTTAGTTTTTAGTGGTTTTTGCTTCATTTTTGTTCCAGTTTCAAGAACTAGATAATTTTTTGACATTAACCTTCTTTTTTTTTGTTTTGTGTTGTTTTGTTCATTTTCATTGTTTTCTTTTTTTCTAATTTTGTTGTCGTTTTTATCTGTTTTTTGTTTGGGGTTCCTTTATTCTCTGGTTTTTGTTTGTTGATTTAAAGTGGTTTTCAAATATTTATCTTGAGGATGCTAACAAAAGGAAAAGGGACACAAAAAACTAACAAAAATTAGGTTAACTGACAGTGGTTTAAGGAAAATGAAATTTTAAGGTCAAAGGTCAGCTAATTCCTCTGTTCACAGATTAGGCTTCTTTTGGAATACAGGAATTGCAGAACTTTTCAACTTTTAATTTCGATTTCTTGATTTTTTTCGTAAATATGATCACAGATTAGGATAATTATGGCCAAAACAGCTGCATTTGTTAAGATAAAGTTATATTTAGCTTTCAAAATTCAATTATTAGCATTTTTGAAGTGATCACAAATTAAGGTTCTTTTTCCAAAAACGCCTTTTTAGCATTAAATTGAGCTCATTTGTACCGGAAATCCAGTATTTACTGAGAACATTAAATTTTAATTTTGGATTTTTTGTAGAAAGGAACACGAATTGAACTTCATTTTGACAATTCAGCTGCAGATACTTTAGACATGGATTTTGGAAATTTTTATAAAAATAATCACATTAGCGTTTTTATGCTTTAATTCCTGCTTTTAATTTCGACAGAAGTGATCAGAAATTGAGCTCATTTTGCCACGAAGTTTTTTAATTTATTTTTGATGTGGGAAAAATCGAGTTATTGACGTTTATATGCATTTTCAACTATTAAAATTGTGATCACAAAATAAACTTATCTTAGTCAAAATTGCAGTATTAGAGAAATTATGAACATATTAAAATTAAAATGGACATTTTAATAATCACGAATTCAAGTTATTTTTTGTTTTTGCGTCAAATTAAAATATTTGCTGTTGATTTCAAACAATTACAAATTTAGTATACTTTTTTTTCAAAAGCGCAGTATTTGTGGATTTTTTTTTATTTTGCTTTTAAGAATTTTTCTATTATGATAAATATGATAACAATTTAAGCTCATTTTAGCCTGAAATGCTGTTTTAACGAAATCATGGGAATTTTTATATTAAACTTGAAATAGGATGAGCCGTATGAAAACTATCACAAAGTTATTTTTGCGTAAAACACCATGTTTAAGACAGCTATGGATATTTTTGGTATAAATTTAATTGTTTTAAATTAAACTTATTTTGATGAAAGATGCAGTGTTTAAGTCATGACATAAGGGTTTTGTCAATTATTATTACTTTTTTTAATTTTTAAAAAAAGTGACCACAAATGAAACTTGTTGTAGCCAAAAAAGTTTTAAAAGAGAATACAAATTAAGATTATTTTAGTCAAAAATGCTTTATTTATGAAATTAGGAATATATTTAGCATCAAGTTGCTAGTTTTGATTAATATAGAATGTATCACAAATTAAAGTCGTTTTTGCAAAAAACACATATTTTCAGTAAATATGAATATCTTTAACATCATGTTTAAATTATTAGTTTTGCTTTAAAGGATCACAAATTATAATTGTTGACTTCGGAATTTTCATAAAACTGATCCCAAATGAAGCTTATTTTAGCTAAAAATGCTGAATTTATACATTTTTGATCTTAGATAAACCTTATTTTTGTCTTTTTTGATTTTTGTAAGGAATTATGAACTGCCAACCGATTTAAAATTTGTGTTCCTAAATTTTCCATTTAAATATTTCAGTTTAAAATTTTCATTAAGAAAATAAAAAAGTCATCACCAATTTACTACAAAATATTGAAGAAAGTGTTTTATTGTAAAAATCCATAAATAAGAAATAAATACAAATTCTTAAATTTAAGTGAAATTAAGTTAAAAAGTAAAAAAGTCATCTCTGTAAATTTTAATATGTTCCCAATAACGTTTTAATTAAATCTCGGTAAAAATGTGTGTTACTGAGCGCTTAAATTGCTTGAAAAATCATTCATATTTTAAAAGACGTTTAATTAGTGAAGTGAAATAAAAACTCTTAAAAATCATTTATAAAAAATTAATTAAATCAAGAATCGTAAAAAGGAATATATTTAATTTTCTCACACGTTTTGCTCAAACGCGACATGAGCCATAATTTTCAAGTCAGCTACACAGCACTTGGAATGTCTGACGATAATCAAACCAGCTATTCGTTGCCCTCGGTGGCCTCGTCTAGTCGTGCCGCACGCAATGTCAACTTCAATGATGAACAAAATGATTTGGCCGGTTATCCGCCACAACAACTGCCGCCACCGGCCAGACGCAGTTCAAAATTATTTCAATTTCAGCGGCCCAGATCGATGTCGGCATGGAGTAATATCAGTCACAGTAGTATGAGATTGGATGAGAGGTAAGTTTGGGGTCAGAGAGGAGGACCTTATAAAATCACTGTACTGAACAGTGGTAAAAGGTGCCACAAATTTCTTCCAATTGTTTCCATTGTTCCTGAATACGACTCTATTAAAAATCTGCTGTGCTTCCTCAACGTGTGTATGTTTGAGTGTGTCCCAAATTCCAAGGTTACTTAACTAACGCCTGAGGTTTTGTTGGTGTCATTTTGTACACAATTTCGGTATTTTTTCTATTATCATTTTCATGATTTTTTTATTTTGTCTGAATTGCGTGTCGTGTTCATTTTTATTTTGTCTATTTTCCTTCTTTTTGTACTCAGACATCATTCCGTTCCAGCTTTGCTGAATTGTTGTGACAACAAAAATATTGCGACACCAGTAAACAGTTTAGTTCCATTTCTGTCATTTTCACCCTGAAATAAAAAATAAAATATTTTAGCTTTAATTTGGGTGCGTTATGGTTTGTTTATTTTGTATTTTTTGGCAAGAAATAATACATCTACTTTAGGTTGTGCACAGTGGGGCAGAATACCAAAATATTACTTTTTTAGCAAATTTATTAAAAAAAAATCTATTGAAACAAAATTTTCGGTAGAAATATTGTGAAAATTTTCGAGAAATTTTCTTTCTATAGAAAATTTTCGAGAAATTTTCTATCTAAAGAAAATTTTCGAGAAAAATTTTTCTATCTATAGAAAATTTTCGAGAAAAATTTTCTATCTATAAAAAATTTTCGAAAAAAATTTTTCTATCTATAAAAAATTTTCGAGAAAAATTTTTCTATCTATAGAAAATTTTCGAGAAAAATTTTTCTATCTATAGAAAATTTTCGAGAAATTTTCTTTCTATAGAAAATTTTCGAGAAATTTTCTTTCTATAGAAAATTTTCGAGAAATTTTCTTTCTATAGAAAATTTTCGAGAAATTTTCTTTCTATAGAAAATTTTCGAGAAATTTTTTTTCTATAGAAAATTTTCGAGAATTTTCTTTCTATAGAAAATTTTCGAGAAATTTTCTTTCTATAGAAAATTTTCTTTCTATAGAAAATTTTCGAGAAATTTTTCTTTCTATAGAAAATTTTCGAGAAATTTTTCTTTCTTTAGAAAATTTTCGAGAAATTTTTCTTTCTTTAGAAAATTTTCGAGAAATTTTTCTTTCTTTAGAAAATTTTCGAGAAATTTTTCTTTCTTTAGAAAATTTTCGAGAAATTTTTCTTTCTTTAGAAAATTTTCGAGAAATTTTTCTTTCTTTAGAAAATTTTCGAGAAATTTTTCTTTCTTTAGAAAATTTTCGAGAAATTTTTCTTTCTTTAGAAAATTTTCGAGAAATTTTTCTTTCTTTAGAAAATTTTCGAGAAATTTTTCTTTCTTTAGAAAATTTTCGAGAAATTTTTCTTTCTATAGAAAATTTTCGAGAAATTTTTCTTTCTATAGAAAATTTTCGAGAAATTTTCCTTTTTATAGAAAATTTTAGAGAAATTTTCTTTCTATAGAAAATTTTCGAGAAATTTTCTTTCTATAGAAAATTTTCGAGAAATTTTCTTTCTATAGAAAATTTTCGAGAAATTTTCTTTCTATAGAAAATTTTCGAGAAATTTTCTTTCTATAGAAAACTTTCGAGAAATTTTCTTTCTATAGAAAACTTTCGAGAAATTTTCTTTCTATAGAAAATTTTCGAGAAATTTTCTTTCTATAGAAAATTTTCGAGAAATTTTCTTTCTATAGAAAATTTTCGAGAAATTTTCTTTCTATAGAAAATTTTCGAGAAATTTTCTTTCTATAGAAAATTTTCGAGAAATTTTCTTTCTATAGAAAATTTTCGAGAAATTTTCTTTCTATAGAACATTTTCGAGAAATTTTCTTTCTATAGAACATTTTCGAGAAATTTTCTTTCTATAGAAAATTTTCGAGAAATTTTCTTTCTATAGAAAATTTTCGAGAAATTTTCTTTCTATAGAAAATTTTCGAGAAATTTTCTTTCTATAGAAAATTTTCGAGAAATTTTCTTTCTATAGAAAATTTTCGAGAAATTTTCTTTCTATAGAAAATTTTCGAGAAATTTTTTTTCTATAGAAAATTTTCGAGAAATTTTCTTTCTATAGAAAATTTTCGAGAAATTTTCTTTCTATAGAAAATTTTCGAGAAATTTTCTTTCTATAGAAAATTTTCGAGAAATTTTCTTTCTATAGAAAATTTTCGAGAAATTTTCTTTCTATAGAAAATTTTCGAGAAATTTTCTTTCTATAGAAAATTTTCGAGAAATTTTCTTTTTATAGAAAATTTTCGAGAAATTTTCTTTCTATAGAAAATTTTCTTTCTATAGAAAATTTTCGAGAAATTTTCTTTCAATAGAAAATTTTCGTGAAATTTTCTTTCAATAGAAAATTTTCGTGAAATTTTCTTTCAATAGAAAATTTTCGAGAAATTTTTCTTTCTATAGAAAATTTTCGAGAAATTTTTCTTTCTATAGAAAATTTTCGAGAAATTTTCTATATATAGAAAATTTTCGAGAAATTTTCTTTCTATAGAAAATTTTCGTGAAATTTTCTTTCTATAGAAAATTTTCGTGAAATTTTCTTTCTATAGAAAATTTTCGTGAAATTTTCTTTCTATAGAAAATTTTCGAAAAAAATTTTCTTTCTATAGAAAATTTTCGTGAAATTTTCTTTCTATAGAAAATTTTCGTGAAATTTTCTTTCTATAGAAAATTTTCGTGAAATTTTCTTTCTATAGAAAATTTTCGTGAAATTTTCTTTCTATAGAAAATTTTCGTGAAATTTTCTTTCTATAGAAAATTTTCGTGAAATTTTCTTTCTATAGAAAATTTTCGTGAAATTTTCTTTCTATAGAAAATTTTCGTGAAATTTTCTTTCTATAGAAAATTTTCGTGAAATTTTCTTTCTATAGAAAATTTTCGAAAAAATTTTCTTTCTATAGAAAATTTTCTAGAAATTTTTCTTTCTTTAGAAAATTTTCGAGAAATTTTTCTTTCTTTAGAAAATTTTCGAGAAATTTTTCTTTCTTTAGAAAATTTTCGAGAAATTTTTCTTTCTTTAGAAATTTTTCGAGAAATTTTTCTTTCTTTAGAAAATTTTCGAGAAATTTTTCTTTCTTTAGAAAATTTTCGAGAAATTTTTCTTTCTTTAGAAAATTTTCGAGAAATTTTTCTTTCTTTAGAAAATTTTCGAGAAATTTTTCTTTCTTTAGAAAATTTTTCGAGAAATTTTTCTTTCTTTAGAAAATTTTCGAGAAATTTTTCTTTCTTTAGAAAATTTTCGAGAAATTTTTCTTTCTTTAGAAAATTTTCGAGAAATTTTTCTTTCTATAGAAAATTTTCGAGAAATTTTTCTTTCTATAGAAAATTTTCGAGAAATTTTTCTTTCTATAGAAAATTTTCAAGAAATTTTATATCTATAGAAAATTTTCGAGAAATTTTATATCTACAGAAAATTTTCGAGAAATTTTCTATCTATAGAAAATTTTCGAGAAATTTTCTATCTATAGAAAATTTTCGAGAAATTTTTCTTTCTATAGAAAATTTTCGAGAAATTTTTCTTTCTATAGAAAATTTTCGAGAAATTTTTCTTTCTATAGAAAATTTTCGAGAAATTTTATATCTATAGAAAATTTTCGAGAAATTTTCTTTCTATAGAAAATTTTCAAGAAATTTTATATCTATAGAAAATTTTCGAGAAATTTTATATCTACAGAAAATTTTCGAGAAATTTTCTATCTATAGAAAATTTTCGAGAAATTTTCTATCTATAGAAAATTTTCGAAAAATTTTCTATCTATAGAAAATTTTCGAGAAATTTTCTATCTATAGAAAATTTTCGAAAAATTTTCTATCTATAGAAAATTTTCGAGAAATTTTCTATCTATAGAAAATTTTCGAGAAATTTTCTATCTATAGAAAATTTTCGAGAAATTTTCTATCTATAGAAAATTTTCGAGAAATGTTCCTTCTATAGAAAATTTTCGAGAAATTTTCTTTCTATAGAGAATTTTCGAGAAATTTTCTATCTATAGAAAATTTTCGAGAAATTTTCTATCTATAGAAAATTTTCGAGAAATTTTCTATCTATAGAAAATTTTCGAGAAATTTTCTATCTATAGAAAATTTTCGAGAAATTTTCTATCTATAGAAAATTTTCGAGAAATTTTCTATCTATAGAAAATTTTCGAGAAATTTTCTATCTATAGAAAATTTTCGAGAAATTTTCTATCTATAGAAAATTTTCGAGAAATTTTCTATCTATAGAAAATTTTCGAGAAATTTTCTATCTATAGAAAATTTTCGAGAAATTTTCTATCTATAGAAAATTTTCGAGAAATTTTCTATCTATAGAAAATTTTCGAGAAATTTTCTATCTATAGAAAATTTTCGAGAAATTTTCTATCTATAGAAAATTTTCGAGAAATTTTCTATCTATAGAAAATTTTCGGGAAATTTTCTACCTATAGAAAATTTTCGAGAAATTTTCTATCTATAGAAAATTTTCGAGAAATTTTCTATCTATAGAAAATTTTCGAGAAATTTTCTATCTATAGAAAATTTTCGAGAAATTTTCTTTCTATAGCAAATTTTTGATGAATTTTCTTTATATAATTTGGTAAAATGA
Organism: Cochliomyia hominivorax; assembly: GCA_004302925.2. Lineage (NCBI taxonomy): Eukaryota > Metazoa > Arthropoda > Insecta > Diptera > Calliphoridae > Cochliomyia > Cochliomyia hominivorax. The sequence goes on along the minus strand of PYHX02000494.1, from coordinate 74,771,219 downwards.
GCTAAATTTGTGACCTCATGAAGACGAAAACAAAAATATTTTTTATTTTTAGCTAAAATAATAAAACAACTTTAATTGGTGAAAAATATTTTAAATTTTCAGAAATCAATATTTTTCACCGTAATTCTGTCATAACTCCCTAAAAACTGTCTATTTTGCCTATTTTTCTCTTTTAATCCACCGTTTTTAAAGCTTTTTTATAATGTTGACAGCTTGTCTACATTTTTATATTCCCCTATTAAAATTTCTACTTCATTAGCAGATTTATATTGAATTGACTGACTAGCTGACGCAATTGCAGACAGACAGACAGACAAAACTTCGTCATAACAATTCAACAATTTCATTATGAAAACTGTGAACGCGATTTGCTATTTGACTTTTGTAGCCACAAAAGTGAAAAAAGTGAAAAATACAAAAACCAAATAATTTACTTTCTATTAGACTCTCTCCTTCCCCTCCTAACGAATTTTAGCATTTATTTCTTTTTTTTTTTTTTTTTTGAGTAAAGAAATTTAATGAAAATAAAATGACAAAAAAATGTTTTCCACAATTTCATTTTCATAATTGTGTTTTGAATTCGAAGGTAAACGAATTTACCTGCTGACATGTTTTGTCACAGACTGTTCATATATGAAAGAATTAGAAATTGTAGATTTTGGGGGGTTTTAAAATTATGTATGTGTGTGTGTGGGGGTGTGGTGTTTTAGAGAGGGAAGTGAATATAAAATGTAATTTTTATTAAAAACCACAAATATGAAAATTATGTTAATTTTTGTTGGTTATTTGGAATTTATTTGAGAAAAAGGCCTTTAATAAAGACTGAGATCGGAAAGTTCTTAACACACGTTTCTCATGAAAACTTGGTCCTTCAAAACTGGGCCATGCGTTACAATTGCTTCCAATTTTATTAACTAGAACCGTGAATACCTGGTTCAGGTAGAAAATCCACCTTACACCACATTGTTGGTTATTAATGGAAGCTTCCAAAATTAATAAATGACCCTCGTATAAATATATTTGCTAATTTGTGCTAAAAGTGCGGTTTATTTTGGTATTAATATTTGTACGTTTTAAAAGACTTTATCGAGGGGAATATTACGAGAGCTAAAGAAAATTATAGACTGACCCTCGTAAAATTTCGTACTTCGGTTTTTGATTATATTTATCCTAATTTGACCAATTTTTATCACAATGTAAGATTTAAACCCTTCAAGGGAGGTCTAAATGACGTCTATAAAAAATAATTAACCGATCCTCGTATAATTTGGTACATCATTTAAGAATATTTTTAAACTTATATGTGCAAAATTTCGTTCAACACGCTTTTATTCAGAACTTTTTTGACATTAACCACATTCCAGGAGGGACATTTGTATGAGGACTTGTTGAAATAATGAGCCCATCATCACAACATCTATAGATGTCGTCCCTGGGCCAAACAAATAATGCGTGCCGTGATGAAAATCAATATATATCTAAAATTGCCACCTGTATTTTGTTCACAACATTTACATGTACAACCAGCCAGACGGACGTAAAGTTTCTAGCAGGGACGCTGCTAAAAATATAGAGACGAAAAACAGATCAGGGAAATTGAAGTCAAGTTTTAGAGAAAATATTTATGCTGAACAATAAACGACAAAACGTTTATTCTGGCAGACTTTTCGCGACTTCCTGGTCAACAAATTTCAGTTGCTGATGCACTAGAGAATGATGAAGAAAATTTAGAGCCCAAAAACAGTTAAAATTTCCCTAAAAGTTCTTGGTATGGAAAGCAGTAAAAGCTTATTTTTTTTTGGTCTGGCTTGGCATCCTCTCAGTATGATAAAAAAGTGGTATAAGAACATTAATGTGGTATTTGTACAAAGAGAGGTAAATCCTTCAAACTGAACGAAGCTCTTGTATAAAATGGAAGAGTTTCGAAAGAAAAAAATTTCAAAATTTCATTTCTAGTGATTAAAACTATATATTTTTTTTAATTGTTATAATTTCAATCGAATAAAAATTATAACTGCTAATTTTAATGTTTCGAGTTTATTAACATTTATGTAAGTTAAAAACATTTCGATCTCACTCCTTAGATTACTAGAATTCACAATGGCATGAATTGTTTTATAAATAAAATTATTTATAAAAATACGTTTGTATATATTTTTTATGTGACAAATTTACATAAAATATTAGACATAATTTGAAAATAATTTTAATAACAAATTGATTCCGATTAATTAATTTTTGACGTTTATTTGAAAACTTGAAAAACATTTTTATGGAAATTAATTCATGGGAATAAATTTTTGGAATATATTAGGAAAGTAAATTCTATACAAAAAGGAAATTTCTTAAGAATAATTAGCATAAAGAAACGTATACGTAATATTTTAAATATTTAAAAAATTATATCAATCATACGCCTCATGATGCCTGAGATTCTAAACACCATAACTTTTTAACTAATAAAGATATTTTTAAAATGATTTTTTTGTTGGACAGATAACTTCTTTCTCCTTTATAGAAATTTTAGTCCATTAAAATAATATCGGAAGAGACTGAGTCTGAGGCCAAATTTCAAACTTATTTTTCTTTAGAGGTCAAGAAAAGAGAACATTTAATTTTCATAATAAAAATATTTTTCAAGGTCAAAAAAAGAGACAAGTAAGAATGCTATATTCGGTTAAGTTGAATCTTCAATACCCACCAACACATTTGTGTGTGAAGTAAATACTTTATGTTTCGTACATACACACTCACAGTTATGGCAAAATTTTAATCAAATTTGACGAAAGTTTTTTTCTTGAACTTAAAGATTGCCTCAGATATCGGTCTTTCTTTTTAATATATTAAGCCGATTTTGCTGGTCTTAAGTAGGGAACTTGTCAGGACTATAAATTGAACTTTGTCAAATTTTACGAATGTGAGAATGCTAACAGCAGACAAAAGGACTGACAGAGAAACGGACCCAGATTTTGAACTGATGTAGAAATTTATATGCATTAAGATTATTCCTTCTTAGCGTTATATACGGAATGATGAAATTAATATACCCTCTACACCACTTGTAGTGGTGAAAGGTATAAAAATCATACTGAAAGCCCCTTTAGGACTAAATTTCTTAAAAAAAGTAAATGAAAAATATTTTTCATCAAATTTCAGACAGCTGCTCTCAATGGTTAAAATAATTGGAATTTATGGCCTTAAATTTATTTAAAATTTAAGATCATATTAATGGTACCGTATTATATCATTTTTATGCGAACGTATACTTGATGTCAAAATATTAAAATCAATCATACGTCATCATTAACGATTAACATTTAATTGTTTTTATGTATTTTTATTTAGTTTTAGTAAAAATTTAAATTAAATTGATAGAAAATGTAGCGCTATTTTGTAAAAAGAAGACAAATAGCAAACATTTATTAAAATCATTCATAATAAAAGACAAAAAATAAAACTAAGACGAATTTCACATAGACACTTTAGAATGAAAAATTTTGGAAAATTTTTTATGAAAAGAAAATTTATTCCAAAATTTCTATAGAAAGAAAATTTTTTGGAACATTTTTTTTTAGAGAAAAAATTTTTTGGCGTATTTTTATGGAAAGAGAATTCTTGTGAAATTTTTTTTAGAAAGATCTTTTTTTTTTTAATTTTCTATTGAAAGAATCTTTTTGGAAAATTTTCTATTGAAAGAATTTTTTTGGAAAATTTTCTATAGAAAGAATATTTTTGAAAAATTTTCTATAGAAAGAATATTTTTTGAAAATATTCTATAGAAAGAATATTTTTGAAAAAAATTCTTTAGAAAGACAATTTTTTTTTAAATTTTCTATAAAAAAAATCTTTTGAAAATTTCTATAGAAAGAATTTTTTTATTTTCTATTAAAAGAATTTTTTGGAAAATTTTCTATAGAAAGAATATTTTTGAAAATTTTCTATAGAAAGAAAATTCTTTTGAAAATTTTCTGTAGAAAGAAAATCTTTTTAAAAATTTTCTGTAGAAAGAAAATCTTTTTGAACGTTTTCTATAGCAAGAAAATCTATTTGAAAAATTTCTATAGAAGGAAAAGTTTTTTGAACACTTTCTATAAAAAGAAAATTTTCTATAGAAAGAATTTTTTTGTTTGAAAATCTTCTATAGCAAGAAAATCTTTTTGAAAATTTTAGAAAAATATTTTTTAGAGAGAAAATTTAATAACATTTTTCTAAAGAAGAAAGAAAAAATTTGCTGGCAATTTACTACAGAAAGCAACTAAAAATGTTATAGTCGGTAAAGCTCGACTATGTTATACCCTACACAACACTGTTGGTTGTAAATTACTGCATCGACAAATTTTTGAACGTCCCTCGTATGAATTGATTTTCTGATTAGAGAGTGCGTTTGAAAAGGATTTTTTTCTGGAGGGTTATATCAGAGCTAAAAGAAATGATGGACCGATTCTCATATAATTTCGAATATCGATTTAGCAGTTGTTATTACGAAACCAATGTGTGTGTGAGATTTATGCCCTTCAAAGTGATATTTGGAAGGGGGCTTGTAAATAAATAATTATTTCAACAGGTTTCCTTTTTCGTAATGCGTCCTTCGGCTAACAAAAGGATTATTATCCATAAATATTGGAGAGTTATTTACTCTGACGATTAATAATCGAACTTCACCAAATAAAAAAATTCTTTTTTCAATTTACGTTCTCATGCACGCATATGTTGTTGCCACTTCCCGTTTTCCACTCTGCTTAAAAATGAAAACAGGAAATGAAAATAGTTTTGGGAGGAAATGGCACAAATTTATTGGAATTGTTAAAACAAACTGTAGTAACATAAAGTGTTTTTTGCAGTTAAAGTTCGTCTATTTTTTTGTAAAGTCAGCATTTTGTTTTTCACACATGTAACCATTTAAGCAACAGTGTTGCCGTTGTGAGAAGAAATTGTTTAATTTAAAATTTTTGTATAAAATTTATTTATTTCATTTCTTTGGCTTCAAGTGGCAGTCTGCATTTTGTATTAATATGATTATACCCTCCACCATTGTAGGTGGTTGTGGTGTTTTCCGCTTGTGCTGATGTTTGTAATATACGGAAAGACACGCACTTTTAAGAATTCTTTTCGACTTAGAATCTCTTTTAAAGTCGATTTTACAATGTCCTTCCGTTTGTTTGTATGGGTGTGGTTGGTTGTAAATGTAGATGTTATGAACACTGTACAGGTCGCAGTTTTTGAGATATCTTGATGAATTTTGGTTATTTTTGTTATTGTTTGGCTCAAGGATGAAGCTTATTGAAATTAGTCATAATCGATTCATTACTTCAGGTAGCTCTCATACAAATGTCCTCAAAGAATGGGATTTTAAGATTACAAAAGTCTTAAATGTAAAGCGAAATTCAACAAAAATAAGTCCTATAGTAATTTTAATCAATGTGCCAAATTCTGCGAGGGTCCGTCCCATACAAGCCCCCTTCCAAATATCAGTTAAAAGAGCATAAGTCTCACATATACGTTGGTACTGCAATAGCAACTGGTCAAATTTAGATAAATAACCTCTCAAACCTTTGTTCGAAAATAAACGAGGGTCAGACAAACATTTCTTCTAGCTCCGATATAAACTCCTTTTCAAATGTATAAATTTCCCATTAATGTTAGTTTCATAATAAAGTACTTCAAACGTAATCATAAATCAGAAATGCAAATTATACGAGGGTCATTCATAAATTTTTCTTAACTGTCATTTACAACCAACAATGTGGTGTAGGGTGTCACATTGACCGACTATAACATTTTTATTTTTTTTTGTTCTGGTTTTTATGCTGCAAAATCATTTTCCTCATTTTTCCATTATTACAGTTAAAATGTTGAAAATGCATAAAATGTAGAATTTTGTAAACATAAACAAGTAAACAAAATCCCATAAATATTAAAAATGAAACTTTTCCATTAATGACCTTCCGAAACGATAATAAAAAAGAGGGCAATGGTGCATGCAGCAGAGAACGGAAAGTAATAAAAAGATGGTTATTAGAGAAAATAACGTTGAAATGCCATGACATTAAAAAAAAAAAAAAAACAAGAAGAAAAACTATAATTATAATGAGAGGTTTTCAAAAATACTAAATTAATTTACAATTATAAAATGGTAAAATCACTTTTATTGTTTTATTTCTAATTGATTTTTCTTGATATTTAATTAAAGTGAAATAAATTGTAACGCAGTGAAATGGCAACTGACTTGAAAAATTCAAAGGATATATACTGTGAAAAGATCCAATTATGTTGTATAACCATTGTAATGTCTAAAGTCAGACTTAATTGAAACGACTTCAATTCTCATACCCCAACAGTTTACTTAAATTGTTGAACGCAGCTTTTTTTATTACGAAACCCGAAATTCCCTTATTTTCTGAATTTTTCCATGATTCAAATTTCTCTTCACCGACATTGGAATTATATTGAAAAAGACTTTCTTTAATTTCAAATTCTCTTAATTTTAGTTACTTTTTGTACAAAATTATAAACAATTTATAAAAATTTTATACTTTTCATCATAAACATCAACATTTTGTTTTTATGAAAATATGAAAGAAAAAAATGTTTTATGAATTATTTTCTACACAAACAACAATAGTTTTTTTTTGTAAAAAACAAAGAAAAATATTTAGAAAATAGAAAAAGTAAAAAAGATGAAGTTAAAGAAGAGTGAGTTAGAAATAATGTCAAAAAGGAGATCTAATAAGAATTAAATTCTAGTTAAGTCCTATTTCGGTTCAGGTTCATTTCTAGTTCAGATCAAGTTCAGATCAAGTTCAGTTCAACTTAAATTCTTGTTCAGTTCTAGTTCAGTTGTAGTTCAGTTTTAGTTCAGTTCTAATTCAGTTCCAGTTCAGTTCAACTTCAGTTCTGGTTCATTTCTAGTTCAGTTCTAGTTCAGTTCCAGTTCAGTTCAACTTCAGTTCTGGTTCAGTTCTAGTTCAGTTCTATTTCAGTTCCAGTTCAGTTCAACTTCAGTTCTTGTTCATTTCTAGTTCAGTTCTGGTCCATTTCTGGTTCAGTTGTAGTTCAGTTGCAGTTCAGTTCAACTTCAGTTCTTGTTCAGTTCTAGTTCAGTTGTAGTTCAGCACTAGTTCAGTTTTAGTTCAGTTCCAGTTCATTTCTGGTTCATTTCTAGTTCAGTTGTAGTTCAGTTCAAGTTCAGTTCAACTTCAGTTCTTGTTCATTTCTAGTTCAGTTTTAGTTTAGATTTAGTTCAGTTCTAGTTGAGTTCCAGTTCAGTTCAACTTCAGTTCTAGTTCAGTTTTAGTTCAGTTCTAGTTCAGTTCTAGTTCAGTTCAAATTCAGTTCTAGTTCAGTTCAACTTCAGTTCTTGTTCATTTCTAGTTCAGTTCAACTTCAGTTCTAGTTCATTTCTAGTTCAGTTCAAGTTCAGTTCTACTTTAGTCCAGCTCTAGTTCTGGTTCTTATTCAAATTCTAGTCCGTTTTTTTAAGATGTCAATATTTCGTTTGTCTCTTTCCTTAAAAATTTCAAAAAAATTACCAACATTTTTACTAAATGGTTTTCTTGTTATTTACAACAACAATGCGATGGACAACAAACAACTACTACAACAATAAAAACAACAAAGACATAAAAACATAATGTTGCCATTTCTCAGAGATATTTTGTCGTAAATATATTTTTTGTTTTGATTTTTGCTTCTTGATTTCATTTTATCCGATTCTCATTTTGTATGTGTCGCACATGACAGACATACAGAAAAAATCCATAAAAACAACCGAGAAGATACAAATAAAAATAAAAGAATAAAAGAAATTTTTATGAGAAATCAAATGAGAAAAGAAAAAAACTATAAAAAATTTCGCTTAAAATTGTTTTTTGTTTTAATCCTCACAAAACACTTCTCTTGTCAGACAAAAACGTTGTTGGTTGCCTCTTCATGGGCTGTTTGTTGGTGTGAGTGTGTGATCTGTAGAAAACGTGTTTTGTGTGTTTAAAAACCTGTAGTCTACTTTTAGGGGCATTTTTTACGTTTTATATGTTTTCACTGTTTTACAGATTTTTCATATAAAAACAAGCAAATATTTTGTGACGTTTCAGCATTTCGGTTTTCGAGGGGACAATTTGGAGAAAAAATTTGAGATTCTGGAAAGAAAACTTTATCAAAGTTAAAGCGTAAAAGAACTTAAGGTACCAAAGTTATTCTTTAATAAGTTTTTTTAAAGGTATTAGAAATCTTATTATGATCATAAATGGAAATTAAATTCTAATTCACAATAAACTTTCTTTTTGTCATGAAAAAGAAAATAAGAAACAAATGAATTAATTTAAGTCTCAGGAGAAATGTATTTTTGTTTATTAACTAACTTGTAAAGGAACATACAGTGGGCTAAAAAATCTTAAAGAAGAAATTAATTAATTTTTACAGAAAAATTTATCGACATTTTCCATAAAAAGAAAACATTTTTGCATTTTTCCATAAAAATAAAATATTTATGCACTTTTCTATAATAAGAAAATTTATTGACAATTTTCTATAAGAAAATTTATTGACAATTTTCTATAAGAAAATTGATTGACAATTTTCTATAAGAAAATTTATTGACAATTTTCTATAAGAAAATTGATTGACAATTTTCTATAAGAAAATTTATTGACAATTTTCTATAAGAAAATTTATTGACAATTTTCTATAAGAAAATTTATTGACAATTTTCTATAAGAAAATTTATTGACAATTTTCTATAAGAAAATTTATTGACAATTTTCTATAAGAAAATTTATTGACAATTTTCTATAAGAAAATTTATTGAAAATTTTCTATAAGAAAATTTATTGAAAATTTTCTATAAGAAAATTTATTGAAAATTTTCTATAAGAAAATTTATTGAAAATTTTCTATAAGAAAATTTATTGAAAATTTTCTATAAGAAAATTTATTGAAAATTTTCTATAAGAAAATTTATTGAAAATTTTCTATAAGAAAATTTATTGAAAATTTTCTATAAGAAAATTAATCGACAATTTTCTATAAGAAAATTAATCGACAATTTTCTATAAGAAAATTAATCGATAATTTTCTATAAGAAAAAATTTATCGATAGTTTCCTTAAGAAGAAAATTTATCGAAAATTTTTGACAAAGTTTTTCTAAGAATTTTTTAGAAGTTTTTAATAGAAAGAACATTTTTAAAAGGTTTCTTATATAAAGAATAATTTCTATGAAAATAAAAGTTATCGAAAATTTTCTGTGGTAGGAAATTCTTTAAATGTTTTTTATACAAAGAAATTTTTTAGAAAAATTTCTTTAGAAAGGAATTTTTTTAAAAAATTTCTATAGAAAGGAATTCTTTAAAAAAAATTTTATAGAAAGAAATTCTTTAGAAAATTTTTTTTAGAAAGAAATTTTTTCAGAAAATTTTCCATAGAAAGAATTTTTTTATAAAAATTTCCATAGAAAGAAATTCTTTAGAAAATTTTCTATAGAAATAAATTCTTTAAAAAAATTTTCTATAGAAATAAATTTTTTTAGAAAATTTTCTATAGAAATAAATTTTTTTAGAAAATTTTCTATAGAAATAAATTTTTTTAGAAAATTTTCTATAGAAAGAAATTTTTTTAGAAAATTTTCTATAGAAAGAAATTTTTTAGAAAATTTTCTATAGAAAGAAATTTTTTTAGAAAATTTTCTATAGAAAGAAATTTTTTTAGAAAATTTTCTATAGAAAGAAATTTTTTTAGAAAATTTTCTATAGAAAGAAATTTTTTTAGAAAATTTTCTATAGAAAGAAATTTTTTTCGAAAATTTTCTATGGATAGAAATTTTTTTAGAAAATTTTCTATAGAAAGAAATTTTTTTTAGAAAATTTTCTATAGAAAGAAATTTTTTTAGAAAATTTTCTATAGAAAGAAATTTTTTAGAAAGATTTTTTTTTTAATTTTCTAAATAAAGATTTTTTTATAAAATTTTCTGTAGAAAGAAATTTTTTTAAGAAAATTTTCTGCAGGAAGACATTTTTTAAGAAAATTTTCTCTAGAAAGAAATTGTTTTAAGAAAATTTTCTATGGAGAAATTTGAAATAAAAAGTTTAGACAATTTTGTATAGAAATAATTTTTTTGAGAAAATTTTCTATAGAATAAATTTTTTTAGAAAATTTTCTATAGAATGAAATTCTTTAGAAATATATTTTTTTTTAATTTTCTAAAGAAAGATTTTTTTAGAAAATTTTCTATAGGAAGAAATATTTTTATAGAAATAAATTTTTTTTTTAAAAATTGTCTGTTAAAAAATTTTTTAAAGAAAATTTTCTGTAGAAAGAAATTTTTTAAGAAAATATTCTGTACAAAGACATTTTTTTAGAAAATTTTCTATAGAAAGAAGGTTTATAGAAAATTTTCTATGGAGAAATTTAAAATACAAAAATGTTGAAAATTTTCTATAGAAAGATTTTTTTAAATTTCTATAGAAAGAAATTTTTTTAAGAAAATTTTCTATAGAGAAATTGAAAATAAAAAAATGTAGAAAATTTTCTATAGAAAAATTTTTTTTAAATTTTTTTGAAAATTTTCCTTTTAAAAAAGAAATTTATATAGAAAATATTTGAAAATATATTCTGTAAAAAGGGAGTTTGAGGAATATTTCCTTTAAATAATTTCCACTGTTTTGAATTCCATAAATATCATGATTTTCATTATACTTTCGGTACGAAAAACATAAACTCATTTTAATGATTTGAAATCCTTCTGGTGTCATTTACTGTTATTTCTTGTTGCTTCATTGTATTTGTTTTTGTTTTTGTTTCATTCGTTTCCTTTCCCTCCCCCTTGTTGGGTTCCTTCTTCGGCATGAGCGAAATAAAAAAGAAAATAACTTTTTTGTTGTCATTCGTCATTGTGTTTTGTTTGTAAGTTTTTCTAATTTTCTTTTTAATGTCGTGTGTGTGTGTACGCACGTACATATGTTTGTGACTGTGTGTGTGTGTTGTTGAGAAAAGATTTTTTGTTTTATTTTTGTTGAAATCCTTTTGAGTAGAATACTTTTAGTATTGAGAGGATTTAAATTCTTCTTATAATACAGAGTTTTCTTTCCTTTTTCTTGTGTTAACAGAAATTGTTGCTTTTATTTTCAATGACATATTATTTGTCATTTTAATGGAAGGTGTGCGTGTATGTGTGAGTGAGTGTGTGTGTAGTTTGTAAAGATTTGTTTATTAGTATGTTATATTTAAATTTGCTTGTATGTGTCTGGGTTAGAAAATATTAATATATGAAATATTTTTCTGATGTCAAAATTATGTGTCTATTGACTGGGATTTATAAAACTTATTTCCTTTTTTTTATTATTTTGACATGTGTAGGATTTAAATATGCTTGATTTTGTTGTATTTGTTGTTGGTGCTGCTGGTAGAGGGGAATTATAAGTTGACGTTCATAACATCTATTTTTTGGAGTCTTTTTTTAATTCATTTTGTAAATTATTTTAATGGCCTCCGATGATTTTATAAAGACATTTCAATTTGATTAAATCTTAAGTTTAATTTAAAATAAAGACTGATTTAAATGTAGAAGATGTTACTTTAAATTCATGTAATTTATAAAATAAAGAAATGTTAAAGGGAAAGAAATAAGCGTATGATTAATATTTTTCAATTAATATTACTTATACGTCACTAAGCAAATGTTTCATTTAGTCAGCTATAGTTCATAAACTTCTTTATGCATTCAATTAATATGTGTGGGAAATTATACCCAAGAATCTGCACTTTTTAGAGAATGTTCCCTTAGACTTTCAAATAAAATATTCCCTGAGTTACGAACCTCCAAATTTTACAAAATTATTCAGTGAAATTTTGAATTCGTATTAAATAAAATAATTTAGAAAAATTATAATGACGAAAATATTTAATTTCTAGAAGGCAATATATAATCCCATGTATATCAGAAACGTGGAGAAGTATGCTATTGATGAATATTTTTTTAATTAATATCACTTATACGCCACATAGGACCTTAAAAACAATTGTTTTTTTAATTTTTAAAGCTGTAGCTTCTAAACTTCCTTTTGTATTGAGTTGATGTCTATAGGAAAATTGTAGCCAAGGATCTGCACTTTTCAGAAAATGTTCACTTAGTCCTCTAGATAATTTATTTTTTTAACTACGGACCTTCAAAGTTAAACAACTTTATTCTCAAAAAATTTATTCCATGAAATTTTTAATTTAAATTGAATATTTTGACAAATTAACAAAATCATTGTGACAGTTTTTAAAAATCTATAATTCTAGCTATATACCAGAAAAATATCTGACAATTATCAATAAAAGTTTCTTACATACTCCTGATCACACTAAAAAATACATTCACATACAAAATCATACAAGATATGTAGTTCTCGCAGTTTGTCACGCCCTTATAAATCAATATTTTGAATCTAATGTTAGACAGTCAAAGCCCCGATATGTTTATTATAGAATAGAAGTGAAAGTTTGGAACACGAAGTTAGGAAAAAGTTTTAGACAATAAATTAAATTTCTGAACCAACTAGATATTTATAGATATTTATGCTCATTCGGTCATAACTCCTAAACTCATCTGTAGACTAAAAATATGTAAATAAGTAAATAATAACCAAGAACCAGAACTTTTCAGGAAGTATCACCATGACCTTCTAATTAAAACACTGTCTCGGTTATAGACCAAGAAATTTGGTCACCTTGAACCAAAAATTATCATAAATATTTAACTTATTTTAAATTCTCGTTCTAAAATCTCATTTTATCCACTTCTTAGTAATTTTCCTCCTTTCTTAGGAATTTAGCCTTCATCAGAAGGCTTTTGTCGTTAAAAACTATAGAATGTTATATTTTGCTCCTTTATAAACATTTTATTTCATAATATTTTGCTGCTGCATCAGAAACCGTCTTCATCTTTATTAAAAAATCTGTTTAAGATACATTTTTATTATTTTCTCTCGTTCACTGAAAATATCAGTGAACGAGCAAAATAATGTTTTCTTCTTTTTTTCTTCTGGTATATTTTTGTGATAAAGAGAAAATAACAAAAAATATATTTTATTTTATATGATTTTATTTTTATTTGCCCTCAAGTTTTGTTATTTTGTTATAATTTTTGTAGACTTTGGGCATTTAATATTGTAATTTAGATTTCCATTTACACACACAGACATGAATTCACACACACACTCAAACAATGTACACGCATTGATTACAGTATCTTATTGTTTTCATTAAAACAAGAAAATATTTTCAAAGTTACTTAAAGAAAAGAAATAAGAACGAACAAAATTTTAAATGGATTTTGGGTAAATAGATACAGTGGAACACAAAAGTTAAGGAAATATTTTTAAATGCAAATTTAAATTAAACTTTCTTACGAAAATTTTCTATAAATAGAGAATTTCTCGAAAATTTTCTCTAAATAGAGAATTTTTCGAAAATTTTCAATAAATTGAGAATTTCTCGAAAATTTTCTATAAATTGAGAATTTCTCGAAAATTTTCTCTAAATAGAGAATTTCTCGAAAATTTTCTATAAATTGAGAATTTCTCGAAAATTTTCTATAAATTGAGAATTTCTCGAAAATTTTCTATAAATTGAGAATTTCTCGAAAATTTTCTATAAATTGAGAATTTCTCGAAAATTTTCTATAAATTGAGAATTTCTCGAAAATTTTCTATAAATTGAGAATTTCTCGAAAATTTTCTATAAATTGAGAATTTATCGAAAATTTTCTCTAAATAGAGAATTTCTCGAAAATTTTCTCTAAATAGAGAATTTCTCGAAAATTTTCTCTAAATAGAGAATTTCTCGAAAATTTTCTCTAAATAGAGAATTTCTCGAAAATTTTCTCTAAATAGAGAATTTCTCGAAAATTTTCTATAAATTGAGAATTTCTCGAAAATTTTCTATAAATTGAGAATTTCTCGAAAATTTTCTATAAATTGAGAATTTATCGAAAATTTTCTATAAATTGAGAATTTATCGAAAATTTTCTATAAATTGAGAATTTATCGAAAATTTTCTATAAATTGAGAATTTCTCGAAAATTTTCTCTAAATAGAGAATTTCTCGAAAATTTTCTCTAGAGAACTTCTCGAAAATTTTCTATAAATTGAGAATTTATCGAAAATTTTCTATAAATTGAGAATTTCTCGAAAATTTTCTATAAATTGAGAATTTCTCGAAAATTTTCTATAAATTGAGAATTTCTCGAAAATTTTCTATAAATTGAGAATTTAACGAAAATTTTCTATAAATTGAGAATTTTTCGAAAATAAATTTAAGTTTTTAATATTTGATATTCACTGTTATTATAAGATTCCACTTTTCTTCTTGCTTCTCCTTTTCCCTTCCATCCATTTGTAGTGACATGTTAACTTCCGGCCAAAATCCCATTAAAGTACCTGAATAACAAAATAAACATTTAACGAATGGAAAAGTGTTTTTATTTGGAATTTGAGATCAAAAACAGTTTACTTTCGGTTAACGAATAAAAATTGAATGTAATTGTAGATGTTTCCATTTGTATGCGTGTGTGAGTTTTCCTTAAACGGAAAGCAATAGGAAGTAACGTTTTTTTAAACCGGATGTTGATAGCATTGGTGGGGGCAGTAAGAAATGTCTGGAAAGTGTAAATTCTAAGTGTTTCAATATTGTTTTTTTATTTGAAATAAATAATTATTTAGTTTTATTTTTTATTTTTTAGGTTTCGTTTTTCTTTCGTTTCTAGGAAAATTATAATTTTCATTAAAATTTCTAAAATTAAATTAATTTAAAAAAATGAAAAATTTAGTTTCCTGTGATGTCAAATTTAAAGATTGAAAATAATTTGCTGCTGGTTTCAAAATTTTCTTATAAGAAAATCTAATTAAGTTTTTATCTTTTTTTAATAATCTTAATGAAGACAAAAGGGAGAACGAGAATAAAACATTAAAGAAGAAAAAAGGAAAATGAATTAATTAAATTATGTTAATGAAAATTATCATTAAATTGAAAAAGAGTTTTATTCAAAATTAAAAGAAAAAAATCATTTTATACATTTTAAAGTTCATTCAAAAGAATGTTTGATACGATATGAAAAAATTTAAAATATGACCTTTTTGACCTCTAAGCTCAGGTCCATATTAACCCTCTAAAGTTTTATTCACCAAAAATTCATATTAAAGAGCTGAAATAAAAAAAAAATTATCTATTTTAATTAATATTAAAAAGTGTTAAACAGATGGTTCCATATTGTAAAAAAAATTATATGAAGTAAAAGGGAACACTTTGCCCATTTCTTCTGGTAGAAAAATTTTCTGATCCCTCTTAGTCCTCAAAAGATCTATACGACTGAAATTCAAATTTGATTTTGGTAAAATACCTTAAAATTTAGTAGTATTTTCATTAAAAATGAAAAAGTCTTAAACACCATGGTCCAAAATAGTTCAAAAAATCTTTAAAATTTAAAGGGCCCTTTCATCCTCTCTCCGGATATTAATCTTCATTAATACCTTTTAACTCTCAAAAGTTTTCTATATCTGAAATTCACTTTTTTATGTCAAAAAACTTAAAATACATTAAATATGATTGAGAGTATTTTCTTTTATATTAAACTAGTTTTAGACAGACGGTACAAATTGGAACAGAAGTCTAAATGGGGTTAAAGTAGACACCTTTGTCTTTACCATTCATGTAAAATTTTTAATCCCCTTTCGTTCTAGAGAAAGGAACTTAAAATTTGATTGTGTTAAATTGAAGAAAACGTGCTAAACTTTTTAAGGAGTATTTTCATTCAAGTTGAAAAAGTCTTAAAAAAATGAGTCTAATTAGATACGGGCAAATATATGGGTTAAAGAGGACCCTTTGACCTTTTCTATGGTAGTGAAAGAATTTTAATTTCTTGTTACCCTCAATAGTTCTATTTAACCAAACTCTAAATTTTGGGTGCTAAAACTTGAAAAATGCTTCTAAATTTTTTGGGAGTATTTTCATTCAAATTAAAAAAAAGTTAAAGCGATTGGACCAAACAGGCACAAAAGTATTATGGGGTTAATCAGAACACTTTATTCTTTCTTCTAATAGCAAAATATTGAAAATCTATTTAGTCTCTCAAATGTTATGTTCAATTTACTTTAAATTGTGCGTGTTAAAAAGGGTTCAATTCTCCAACATTTTTTTTGGGCATTTTCATAGAAATTGGAAAAGTCTTAAACAAATGGATTAAAATTGGGTACAAAAGTGCATATGGAGATAAAGAGGACACTTTGGCCTTTCCTATGGTGGTAAAATATTTTTAGTTTCTTTCAACCCTTAAAAGTTCTATTCTCCTAAACTTAGACTTTTGTGTGTTAAAAAGGGCAAAACGTTCCTAAAATTTTGGGAGTATTTTCATTCAAATTGAAAAAGTATTTAAGACATGGGAGCAAATTGGTATAAAACTATACATGGAGTTAAATGAGACACTTTAGCTTTTCTTCAGATAGTAAAAAATTTTGGATCCCTTTAGTTTCTGAAATGTTCTAATCAAGTAAACTTCTCCTAAAATAATTTTGAGTATTTTTATTTAAATCGAAAAACCGGGATCAAATAGATATAAAGATGTATTTGGGTTAAAGAGGACACTTGCTTTTTTCCAGTGGTAAAATATCTTTATGTTTTCTTTACTCTCAAGAATTTTATTAAACTAAATTTCGGATTTATTTGGTCGAAGTAGAAAAAGTGCACAAAATGTTATGTCAATAATTTTGGACCATTTTCATTAGAGTTAAAAAAGTGTTTAGCATATGGGTCGCAATAGGTAGAAAAGTATATATGGGGTGAAAGGGGTGTCCCCTTTGAACTTTCTTTTGGTGGTAAAATATCGTTAATATTTTTTCGCTCTTAAAAGTTTGATGTCACTAAACATTAAATTTATTTTAAATTTAGTATATGAGAAAATCTTCTAAAACTCGGTGAAGATGGACCTTATGGGGAATATTATACCATTTCTTGAAGAATATTCTTCTCTCAATATAGCAACATGAGAAACATTCAAGTGTCATTAATAGTTTTCAGATGATGATAATTTACTTCAGAATAATTTGGCAAAATTAAATATTATGAATAAAATAACAAAAAACTTCGCCTTTTAATCAATATGCCACGCCTACTTTTACCAATATTTTGCACTCATTATAGAGCTATTTTGGAGTCAATGTGTTTACTACTGAATGACACTAAAACTTTGGAATTATGTATCGACTATTTTGTCAATCTTAATTAATTTGTAAATTCTAGAGGGCGCTGTTTTTAAAAAATTCCCTTAAAAAGCAAAAGGATATTCATTCTTTAATAACTGTCATTTTGATAGCAAACTTTAAGTAATGAAATGACAAGATTAATTCCTGTATGTGTTACACTTTTTCAAGTAATTTTTTGAATTCCTCCCTCATAGTTTTGTTGCAAAACTTTATTTTCCTTTCGAAATGTTTTGTATGTATTAAATTATGAATAAATGTGTGGCAACAGCTAAAACCCTCATCATTTAGATAATAAAAGAAATAAGCACAAATACATACTCACTTTTATATATTTTTCCAAACAGAAAAATTTGTTTCATTGTATTTCTTTCGTATCCTTTTAGTCCCTTTTAATCAAAGTGATGAACAAAAACCTTCTCTTATTGATATTTTTTCTCTTTATCCTAACAAATGAATAAAAGACGTGTGTGTGTGTGTTTTAAGGTTATTTCTCAGGAAAAAGGACGAAAATAAAAAATAATCAATAAGAAAATCTTTAGAATTTTAAAGATCCTATTCCTTTCACATCTCTGGATAATATTTTAAAGCTGTAGAAAATAAGAAGAAAAATTAGAGTTTAAAGGGATTTTGAAAGTCCAAATATTTAAAAAAAGGAAATTTTTGTAAACAGTTGGGAAATAATGCGCTTCTAATCTGTTTACTTGATTTGTGCCTCTATCGTAAAAGCTAGAAGCTTATAGTGTTATTTGTTATAAGCTTTATACTAATCTACTGAAATTTTTTGAAGATCTTTAGCCAGAATCTGTCATTATTTGTTTTTCTTAAAAATTTCAAGATCATTTCAGATATCGACCTATAACTTTTTTCTGGTAAACAAATTTTTAAAGTTTTATTAAACTTCAATAGTAAATATATTAAGAATGAAGTAGTATAAAATTTTTATCAATATATTGGTAAATGTGGGCGTGGCATCTTGTTAGAGAAAAAAATTATAAAATTATAATTTTAAAAATTTTTTCAAAAATTAATCATCAAAATATCGGCTTATAATTTTTTTGTTACCAAACCAAATTCTGAAATTTTTATAACAATCAATAGTTAACATATTAGGACTAGAGAATATTAATAAATGTGGGCGTGGCATGTCGTTAAAAATATAAATTGCTTATCGTATTATTAAAATGGAATTTTTTAAGTTATCGAAATATCGGCCTATAACTCTTTTGCTAGTAAAACAAATTCTTAAGTTTTAATGGTATTCGAGAGCTAATATGTTAAGACTATAGTGACATAAAAATTATATCAAGATATCGCTAAATGTGGGCGTGGCAGATTGTCAAAACTTTAAATATTAATTTATTTTATAAACAGAATTTTTAACAACTTAATCAGTATTAAATGTTTATTACTTGCGAAGCGTTAATGATAATTAAGAGCAAATTTGTCGGGTATATATTTATAGGACCATAGGCTTCAGGAAACGGGCTGATCTGGCATCAATGCGTCTTTATCTGTAGTGACATTAAATATTTTCTCATGTGCTATATTTTTTTCATATTTAATGTTTGAAGGTTTATAACTCTTAAGATCTTAAAACGGATTAACGATATTTTACCATCAGAGGAAAGGCTTGTGAGTCTTCTTTTAAACCATATATATTTATTTACCCCTTTGTCGCATCAATTTAACATTTTCAGAATTTGAATGAAATTACAGTTTATGTATTTTATACAAATTCCAAGTTTATTTAGGACGAATTTAAATAACGGATCAACGATATTTTACCATCAGAGGAAAGGCTTGAGAGTGTTTTTTCAAACCGTATATATGCTTTTACCATATTGGTTCCTGCTGTTAACACTTTTTAATTTAATAAAAAAAACTTCTTATCAGTTTATGTTTTTTACATAAATTTAAAGTTTAAATGAGTAGAATTTAAGTAGCAGATAAACGGTATTTTACTATCCGATGAAAGGTCTTCTTGTCTTCTTTCAAACCATATATATTTTCATATCTATTTGGCAAATCTGTTTAACACTCTTTGAATTTGAATAAAAAAACACCGAAAAAGATAATTTTTTTCTGGTATTTCGAATTTTATACAAATTTGGAATTTAATTGAGTAGAATTTTGAAAGGTCGAAATTTTACCATCAGAAGAAAGCTGAAATTGTTCACTTTCAAAAAATATATACTTTTGTACAAGTTTTGAATATCGATAGAAAAATTGTTCATTTTGATTGGAAATAATCAGGAATTTTGGAGAATGTGATGAAACATCTGTAATATCTTTATCTATTCCAAAACTTAGAGACTCTTGAGCTATAAAAAATGATACTGAACCTCTGAGTCTTTATAAATGCTCCTGCTATAGAGGAATGGATGAATGCATCCTGCTTTTTACTGTTAAAATTGTTCAATTCAAAAGGAATATGAATTTTTATTTTGATTTAATTTTTTTGAATTTGTGATGTGTTTTAAAATCGGTCTATAACTATTTTTCTACTTAACCAAAGTTTCCAATTTTAAGCATCGAAACCAACGGGCCTATAGTGGACCAAATGGACAAATTTCATAGAATTCGGTCTTTAGGTGTGAACTTGAGAATGTTTCCAATAGACAGACTGTTAACTTATTTAATGCATAAAAATGTAATTATGTTCAAGGATATTGTGTCATAAGGACCAGAATAAACTCAATATGCCTCCCTTAAACCCTTGAAGTTATGTAGCGTTCAAACAACTATTAAATAAAATAAATTTATATTAAAAAGTCAAAATGCGTATATTTTTTATTGTTAAATTGCCAAAATAAATTCATTTCGTTTATTTAAATGATTCATTGAATAAAGTGTTCTTTGTGTGTGTGTGTGTTTTCTCTGCACCAACAACTCCCCCCCTCAACCCCCAGGCAAAAAATAAAAAGTTTATTTTAATTTGTTTGTCGTTTATTTAACTCAAATTCAAATTTAAATATATGTAAAAATGTATTTTCTTATAAAAAAATTGCTATGCAAATATTCGTTATAAAAATTCGTATAAAAACGAATAAAATATTCATAAAAGTAAATCGTAAAAAATATCCTGTTTTTATTACCAAACCAGACAGGACTTAGTTGTTTATTATCGCTTTTTTTGAAATTTTTATTATTATTTTTTTTTTTGCATCATAAAAATTGCAATGTTATCCTTTATAACACAAATCATGCTTAGTTTGCTGTAAACATTAAGAGAAATTTTGAAAAGAACTTTGCACAGTGGGGTGGAAAAGGGAAATATTAAGTTAAAATATTATCATTAGCAATTTAAAAAGGAATAAAAAAATTGTATGACACCCTAATATGGAAGGCCGTAGATACGGCCTCGAAGGTCCTATTTGACTCTCTTTTTTTTACATTGAACTCTCTTCTGCCTCAGCTACATCAGGGAGATGTTTTATGAAAATCGAACTTGTGGATCATAAGCAACGGACTCATTACTAAAATAAATCAAATTCAAAGATTTTTATGAAAATAAAATTTATATTACCCCACTTTGTAATGCTATAGCTACGCTCCTGAAAGGTTCTGTGGTGCAATTTTCTAAAACCGAATTTATATTCTACCCGGCTATATCTGTGTGAAATTTCATGACCTTTTGCGTTAAGGATTAGAAGTAGCGACTTTAAATTTCATAAGTCCTCCTAAAGCAAAGATACAAATATATTAAAAAAATCCAACTTTGGGATGCTGTAACTTCGTTCCCGGAAGTTTGATTTGAACCATTTTCTAAAGTTGAACTAGCATTATGCTTTACTATATATGTATTTGAGAAATTTTGCTAAAATCTGGATCACAGATGAGCACCAAAGGACTAAACTTCAATACACTCGTGGAATAAATAGGAATTGCATGAGAGGAACCCCAATTCGTGGAGCTATAGTTTTACTTCTGAGTGACAAAATCGGTGGCTTTCTTTAAAATTTAACTCATATGCTCCTCAACTTTAACTGTGTGCAATTTTATGCAAATCAGGCGTAGCCTTTATGAGTTACAGATTAACTTCAATGATTTAATTCCAATATGTCTACTTATTGAATAAACAGGAACCCCACTATGTGGTGCTATATTTTTGGTCCGGAGAACCCCAAGGTTGCTTGCTTCTTTTATATAGCTTTCTGCCAGAACAATGTGTGGTCTAATGCAAAATTGGACGTAGCCTTTATGAGCAACGAATTAACTTTAAATCCAATATTTTAATTTATCGTATAAACAGGAAATGTTTCAGAGATACCCAACCCTTTGTGGAGCTATATTTTGGTTTCTGAGATCCATAATCGGTTATTGCTTTTAAATCAATTCTCACATGCTTTTCTGCTATAACTGTACGGGATTTTATCAAAATTGGACTTAACCTTTATGACCAAATGATCATTTTCAAAAGATTTTAAGTTTTAAAACTGCGCTTTGGAAATTAAAAAATATTCATTCGAATAAAAATATTAATTTTCATTTGTTTAATATTTTTTGTTAATTGTGAAATGTATATAAAAACGATTAATCGGTTACTCGAATAATTTAATTTGTATTTAAAGAAAACATTCATAAAGTAAAATTTTTATAAAAATTGTTTCTGCATTTCTTTTAATATAATTAATAAATTATTTTTATTCGAATAATTGTTGATTACGATTTTTTTTTTGAGTTTATTTCAAAATATTAAAACGGTTATTTCGAAAATGTTATATCAATTTAGAAAAAAAAACTGAAAAAATATTTGTTTTGTTATTAAGAAAAGAACTCTTAAATAATTAATCGATTTATTATTAATTCGTTTTTAAATGACATTAATATGAAAAATTTTACATTTTTATTCGAATAATAGATTAATGTGTGTGCGAATAATTTAATTTTTGGGGTTTGTTGCAAAATATTACAATATTTAAAATATATAATCGGTTAAAAATATGTTAAAATGAAGATAATTTTTAATTATTAAAAAATCTCTTCAGTAATTAATCGTTTTCATTTTAATCGAATAATTTTATTTTTAAATATGCTTCAAATTGTCAAATTTGTTACTCGAATAACCTTATGTGACTTTAAAGAAACTTTTATTTAATTAAATTTTTATTAATTTAATTAAATTACGAACACAATATTTAATCGAATAATCGATTAATTCTATTATTCTAATTCGATTCGAAATAAACACTTACTTAAATCATATATAATTCTGAGGGAAATAAAACAATGTTTGGTTTGTTTGCTTATTTTCGATTAATCGATTGAAGCGGTTACGAATCGAATAACCGAATTAATTGAATAAGAATAATTTTAATAGCAAGTTCATAGTTGGATTACTCAATTAATTTTGTTAAATTTTGATGAAAATTTTATTTAAAATTAATTACTACAAAAATTACTACATTTTATTTATTATTCGAATAATCGGTTTTTGTATGCAAGAATCAAATCAAATCAGAAAATGTCTAGTTTTAAAACAATTTGAGGAAAATTTTAATATTTGTTTATTTCTTTTAATTGCGGATTAAAATAATTTAAACATTTTATTCGAATAATGCGAATAATTTTATTCGTAAATCTTGGCAAACAAAATTTCATTGATTTTTATTGTTTAATCTATTTGCTTTAATTTACAATATCATATTCTTCTAATCTGTACTTTTCAAATTAACTTAAAGTTATTCGATTAATTTTATTCGATTCAAAAGATTTTTATATATATTAATTTCTAAATTATGAGGATCTTAATATTTGGTTACTAATTGTCATTATAAATACAAAAAAAAATGAAGGTTATATTTCATTTTTATTCGATTAATTGAATAGTCTCGATAATGATAACATTATTGATTCAGTTATTTTAATCGGTTAATTTAAAAATTTCTGCAATAATTTTATTCGAATATTATTTTGTTATATATAATTCAAAAACATAATGTTTTCTTATGAATTCTTTAAAAAAATTATTCTCATAATTTTGAAAATTAATCGAATATTTTTATTCGAATATTTAAACTCGAAAAATTCTTCTAATTTTAATATTTTAAATTAATTTAATTACATAACTCCCTTAATTTTTTCAATTTTATTTTTTATTCGAATAATTTTATTCGTTGAGTGCGAATGTTTTATGTGCCTATTCTTTTAAAATGATATGATACCCTTTTTCAGTCACATATATATTCCGATAATTTAATTTATTATAAATTTATTATTTTTATTCGAATATTTTATTCGATGTACTTTATTCGTGTATTCGTGAAGTTTTTTTTCGAATTAAGAAAGTCTTTTAATAAATCATTTTTGTTATAAAGTATTTAAATATATTCGAATAATTACATTCGTTTTATCCGATTAATTTTATTCGAATAAAATTTTTTTTCTAAAATATTTGAAATCTTTCTAACATCTTGATTTATGATTTTTAATCATAATCTATTATATTTCTGTTTTTTGTTTACTCGATTAATTTATTAGATTTTTTATTCGTTCATTTTTTTCTGTCAAAATTTTCTGTTTGATTTAAATCATTTTTGTTATTCATGTTTATTTCAATTTAATTTATTTAAAAAATTTTAATTACTGTGTTAAACGCTACACACACGCACTCATTCATATGAGTCCACAACATATTGTTCATCACATTTCAATATAGTTTTGTTTGACACAACACGTCATCAATTGCTGAAAATCAAACAATTCAATTAAGATCGAATAAGAGGAGTCATGTTGTTTGTTTATCAGTTATAAAAAGCGCACTCTTCATTCACTCTCACAGTCTCTTGAGCATCAATTGAGGCAATAATTCATAAAATTCACACGTCAAATCAAGTCACCTTCTCACCATCATTATTCTTTTTATTATGGTCGAATATATCTGGATGGATGACAATGACATTTGCAACACTTTCAAATGAAATATTTTTTTCTATAATTAATTGTTGTTTTTTTTTTATAAATTATTTTTTATATCAAATGAAATTCTGCATTTGGTTTGTGATGATTTTTTCAAAAATATTGATGTTACTTACACTCTCACACTCTCTCTCTCTAGTATACACTTTACCTCTCATGGTCAGTGGTTGTCTCCTCTTATCCAGAGAATTGTCAGTTGTACAATATACACATGACATGAAATTTAATTTGTTAGATCTATATTTTTTCAGGACCTACACCATTGAAACAGATATTTTAAGTTTGTCAATTCTTTAATTTATTTAAAAAAAAATTATATTACAAAATTTTCCTTCAAAATTTGTTTTTATAGAAATTTTCTAAATTTTTTTTGTAGAATTTTTTTCTATTTTTTTTAATATAAAATTTCTCCAAATTTTTTATAGAAAAATTTCTCTCAAAATTTATTTTTATCAAAAATTTTCTCTCAAAATTTGTTTTTATCAAAATTTATTTTTATAGAAAATTTTCTTTATTTTTATAGAAAAATTTTCAAAAAATTTCTTTCTCTAGTAATTTTTCTCTCAAAATTTATTTTTATAGAAATATTTTCTCAAAATTTATTTTATAGAAAATTTTCTCTCAAAATTTTTTTTATAGAAAATTTTCTCTCAAAATTTTTTTATAGAAAATTTTCTCTCAAAATTTTTTTTATAGAAAATTTTCTCTCAAAATTTTTTTTATAGAAAATTTTCTCTCAAAATTTTTTTTATAGAAAATTTTCTCTCAAAATTTTTTTTATAGAAAATTTTCTCTCAAAAATTTTTTTTATAGAAAATTTTCTCTCAAAATTTTTTTATAGAAAATTTTCTCTCAAAATTTTTTTTATAGAAAATTTTCTCTCAAAATTTTTTTTATAGAAAATTTTCTCTCAAATTTTTTTTATAGAAAATTTTCTCTCAAATTTTTTTATAGAAATTTTCTCTCAAATTTTTTTATAGAAAATTTTCTCCTCAAAATTTTTTTTTATAGAAATTTTCTCTCAAAATTTATTTTTAAAGAAATTTTTCTCTCAAAATTTATTTTTTACAGAAAATTTTTTCTCAAAATTTATTTTTTACAGAAAATTTTTTCTCAAAATTTATTTTTACAGAAAATTTTTTCTCAAAATTTATTTTTACAGAAAATTTTTCAAATTTATTTTTACAGAAATTTTCTCTCAAAATTTATTTTTTACAGAAAATTTTCTCTCAAAATTTATTTTTACAGAAATTTTCTCTCGAAATTTTTTTTATAGAAAATTTTCTCTTAAATTTATTTTCATAGAAAATTTTCTCTTAAAATTTATTTTCATAGAAAATTTTCTCTTAAATTTATTTTCATAGAAAATTTTCTCTCAAAATTTATTTTCATAGAAAATTTTCTTTCAAGATTTAGAAAAGATTTAGACAAATTTTTACAGAAATTTTCTTTCTATAGAAAACACAGACAATTTTTGATAAATTTTATATTGAAGCCATAAAAAAGTTTCATTTTTGTCCGATAAAATTTCCTCTCTTTTTGTTGTTGTTGTTTTTATTTTACTTTTGTTATTTTCTCATATTTTATTATATTTTTGAGTTTTTGTTTTTTTTCTAAAAATAAATATGGACACTGTTTATAGATATTTTAAATTTTTTATTATTCATTTATTTATTTTTTGCCAATATTTTTGTTGTTGTTGTTACACATTTCTAATGGAATTAAATTCTAGTCACTGATGATGGCCAGAACGAAAATGTTTACAAAAAACAAATATGAGAGAGAGAAAAAAAAATCATAAAAAAATTAAAGATTCTTCATCAAATGCACATGACTCGAAATCAGGCAAGAAAATATGAAATTTACAAAATAAAGCAACAACAACAAAAACTCATTTATTGTCTTTGGCTACAATTCTATACACATTTGTATCAAATAGATAGAATTTTTCCTTTTTATACCCTACACCATTGCAGGTGGTTTGGGGCATAATGCGTTTGTGCTAATGTTTGTAATATACAGATAAAATGGTGTTATACCCACCTTTATGTATATCGGTCTACTCTAAATCTTGTGAACCAAATGCAGGTGTCACTTTTAGAGATATTTCAATGAAACTTGTCGGGACGATGTCTATTGAATTTGGTGATGATGGGTCCATTATTTCACCTAACATCCCTACTAATGTTCCTCCCGGAATGGGGTTTTAAGGTCATATAAGCCCGGAAATATAGGGATTTAATAAAATGAGTTTTATCCTAAAACGATTTGCAAAATTATACTACGATCGGTTCATTATTTCTCATAGGTCCCATATAACTCTCGGTCCAAATATCACTTTGTAGGGCTTAAATCTCATATATACTTTCGTACTATAATACCAATCAGTCAAATCAAGACCGTAAAAATTTAAGACGATCGGTCTATGATTAGGTCCACTTTTAGGTAACGCCCACAGAAAACATCCTTTTGAACACACTAATCCCACATGGATTTAAGTGGGTTCTTTAAACGAGGGTCGATCAATAATTTCGGTAGCTACCATTAATAACCAACAATTTGGTGTAGGGTTTTAAATAATCGGGACTGACCGGCTATAACTTTTGCATGTTGTTGTTGTTGTGTTTTTTGTTTATTCTTTAATTTTTCATTTGACGAGTATTTTAGCATCTTTCGAATAAGAAGAAGAAGAAATAAACTGAAAATTAAAAAAAAAATAGCAGCAACAATTAGTTGTTTTAGTCATTTAAAAACGTTCAGTTCGGTCCATTAGAAATTTTGTTCTTGAATCGAATCAAAAAAAAAAAAAATAAAGAAAATCGTGAAAGGAAAATTTAGCTAAAAATATAAATTTCATACCTCCAAAATGCGACAAATTATAAAACGAGAATAACTATGAAATCATTATAAATTGTTTAGATCGAAAAATTCAGAAGAAAAAGATCATAAAAAGAATTTCAAATGTGAAAAAATTTATTATCGTTAAAATTTCAAAAAAATCCCATAAATTATCTTAACAAAATAGCGTTTTTCCCCCTCCCAATAAATGTTTTTTTAATAATGTTCGCCCGATAATAACAAAAATATACAAATCTGAAGATCATTTAAGATTTATAGCAAAAATAAATTTTAAAATTAATTTTTAGTGTCAAGTGGAATTTTGGAAAAAAAGGTGTCAAAGAAAATTTTGTTGAAAATGTCTGAAATTCCTAAAAGAAATTCTGCTTTATCTTTAACACCTTCGACCAGTTCGAGTCGTTTGGGTCGCATGGTTATTTTTAATGATGATGGTAATGAGTTGCATGAATCTGTCAGACGCACTTCTAGATTTCATTTGCAACGTCCGAGATCAATGTCTGCCTGGAGTAATATCAGTTATGGCAGTACGAAATGGGATGAAAGGTACAGAGAAACAAAACAAATTATTGTATTCGATTATTCGAATAAATCAATTCGGCTAATTTTGTTCGAGTAACAGAAAATTTTAATTATTTTTTTTTACAGGAAATTTTCTTTAAATTTTCTTTGTATAGAAAATGTTTATCAATTTTTTTGTAGAGAAAATTTTCATCAGATTTTCTTTTTTAGAAAATTTTCATCAATTTTTTTATAGAAAATTTTCATCAATTTTTCTTATCAAATTCAAATTTTCTTTGTGAAGAAAATTTTCATCAAATTATCTTTGTGAAAAAAATTTTCATCAAATTTTCTTTGTGAAAAAAAATTTTCATCAAATTTTCTTTGTGAAGAAAATTTTTATCAAATTTTCTTTGTATTGAAAATTTTTATCAAATTTTCTTTGCATTGGAAATTTTCAACAAAATTTCCTTTTTGTAAAAAATTTTTATCAAATTTTGTTCCTATAGAAAATTTTTGTCAAATTTTTCCTTTAGAGAAATTTAATCAAATTTTCTTCTTATAGAAATTTTTTATAAAATTTTCTTCTTATAGAAAATTTTTATCAAATTTTCTTCTTATAGAAAATTTTTATCAAATTTTCTTCCAATAGAAAATTTTCATCAAATTTTCTTCCAATAGAAAATTTTCATCAAATTTTCTTCCAATAGAAAATTTTCATCAAATTTTCTTCCAATAGAAAATTTTCATCAAATTTTCTTCCAATAGAAAATTTTCATAAAATTTTTTTCCAATAGAAAATTTTCATAAAATTTTTTCCAATAGAAAATTTTCATAAAATTTTCTTCCAATAGAAAATTTTCATAAAATTTCTTCCAATAGAAAATTTTCATAAAATTTTCTTCCAATAGAAAATTTTCATAAAATTTTCTTCCAATAGAAATGTTTCATCAAATTTTCTTGTTATAGAAAATTTTCATCAAATTTTCTTGTTATAGAAAATTTTCATCAAATTTTCTTATAGAAAATTTTCATCAAATTTTCTTCTTATAGAAAATTTTCATCAAATTTCTTCTTATAGAAAATTTTCATCAAATTTTCTTCTTATAGAAAATTTTCATCAAATTTTTCTTATAGAAAATTTTCATTAAATTTTCTTCTTATAGAAAATTTTCATCAAATTTTCTTGTTATAGAAAATTTTCATCAAATTTTCTTGTTATAGAAAATTTTCATCAAATTTTCTTGTTATAGAAAATTTTCATCAAATTTTCTTCTTATAGAAAATTTTCATCAAATTTTCTTGTTATAGAAAATTTTCATCAAATTTTTTTCTTATAGAAAATTTTCATCAAATTTTTTCTTATAGAAATTTTTCATCAAATTTTCTTCTTATAGAAAATTTTCATCAAATTTTCTTCTTATAGAAAATTTTCATCAAATTTTCTTCTTATAGAAAATTTTCATTAAATTTTCTTCTTATAGAAAATTTTCATTAAATTTTCTTCTTATAGAAAATTTTCATCAATTTTTTTCCTTCAGAAAATGTTCATCAATTTTTTTCTTATAGAAAATTTTCATCAAATTTTTCATCCAATAAAAAATTTCATCCAATTTTCCTCTAAAAAATGTTCCTAAAATTTTCTTCTGACAGAAACTATTAATCAAATATTCTTATTATAGAAAAGTTTGATCAAATTTTCTTTCCATAGAAAATTTTTGTCAAAGGTTCTTCTTATGAAATTTTTTTTGGAGATAACAAATTTATCTAAAATTTTCTATAGTGAGAAAATTTATCTAAGATTTTTTTTAGTGAGAGAACTAATTCAAAAATTTCTATAGAGAGAAAACTTTCTATAGTGAAAAAATTTATCGAAAATTTTTCTTAGAATGAAAATTTATGAAAAATATTTATTTCCCTCTTTTTTTTAATTTTCACACTTAATGTGCGAAAACGTCATATATTTTCGCAAATAATTTTAAGTTGTTAATTTCTTTTATTACTTTTCACATACATTTTAAAGAAAATTTAAATAAATTTATGTCAAAAATGAAAAAGAGAAAAAAATTTAAACTTTTCTCATTTATTTCTTTTCTCCTCATTTTTCTTGTTTCATTTGCAATGATTTTTAATGTTTCTGGACTTTTTTCCTGATATTTAAGCGTTTTTTATGTTCTTCATTTACATTCACATTTACGTTTATTTTTGCACTTTAAGTGTAAATTTTAATTTCCTTTCACACATACTTATCAGGACTCACATATACTTATTTATACTTTTGCTCTTTTAAATGCAGTTTTCCTTAGAAGAGAACAAAGTCAAAAGAAGAAGAAAAAACATGAAAATGGCAAAAGTAAAATTCACTTAAATTGTGCCCTTTGGCTATGAAAGGAAGAGGGGGAGAGGGAGAGGGGGGAGAGTATTATTTTATTAAAAATGTTAAGATAAATGTCAAGCAAAAATACACAAACACACACAATGAAAAAAAAAAAAACAACTCTTGACCTCCGTTACTTTTTTTAAGGATTTTTTTTCTTCTTACAGGAATTTAATGTAGCACAAATGATGAATGAGAATTTGTGTAACCTCCACCAGCACAAGTGGTGTAGAGGGTATACTAACTTTGGCATTCCGTGTGTAACGCTAAGAAGGAATCATCTCAGATCCCATAATGTATATATGTCTTTTCATCAAATCAAAATCTAAGTCGATTTAGCTATGTCCGTCTGTCTATTTTTGGCACGCTCACATCCACAGAGTTCAATTAAATTTGACCTGAATATCGTTTTAGTATATTAAAAGATATACACCGATATCTGAGCAAAAAACTTTCTTAAAATTGTCAACTTTAAATTGACAAATTAGAATTAACTTTGGCTTAATATTAAGCTGTATATACATCATTATATATATATTAAAATCGGTTCAGTAAAAAAGAGTTATAGTCAAAAATATATAAAAAATTTATGACTGGATATATCGACATAGCCGAATATAGCATTCTAATTCGTTATACCCAACATCATTGTAGGTTTGTAATGGGTATAAACAATAGTCATACCACCACTCTTAAATATACCGTTCGAAATCACTTCCTGAGTCGTCCTTCCGTCCGTCTAGCTGGCCGTCCATGTAAAGCTTGTTCGCTAAGTACAGGTCACAGTTTAGAAGATATCTTAATGAAATTTGGTGCGTGCCAGTGTCTTGGCCTAACGACAATACCTATTAAAATTGATTATGATCGGTCCATTATTTCATATAGGCTCCATACAAGTGTCCCCCCGGAAATTGGTTTTTAGTCCATAAAATTCTTAGATATAAAAACGATGTCAACCAAATTTGGCAAAAATAAGTGTTATTATATGCAACAACTAAGTGAAGATTTATACGAGGATCGATCCATTATTTCTCATATTATCCATTATTTCAAATATCATCTTGAAACTCATAAATCGCTCATATAAATGGGTATTGCAAAACATTTAGCCAAATTAAGATAAATATAAACCAAAAACACTTTCAGAAATTTTACGAGGTTTGTTCCATAATTTTTTCTAACTCCCATATTACCCCCGCAGAAAAAAATCCTTTAAAAACGCATAAATTTTACATAAATTTTTGTATCACAAAAGTGTTTTGCACACATACGCATAAATAAGAACAGAAAATTATACGAGGGCCGCACACAAAATTTTCGTAGCTGTCATTTACAACCAAAATTTAATATAGGGTATAACAAAGTCGGGCTTGACCATCTATATAATATTTTTACTTGTTTTGTAAAGTATAAAAGTGAGAAAGAGAGGGAGAGAGAGAGAGAGAAAAAAAAATTGTGCTTGGTCGTAGGATTAGTTTGACATTAAACATTTTTATATGCTGCCAGTCAAAGGGATTAAGTGGTCGGCCATAAAAGTTTAAATAAATTTACAATATCAAATTGCGGGTTCTTTTGAAAAAATTCTTTAGCAAAATTTATTTTCAAAAGATTCATTTTTATTGAAATTCATTTTATTACTCTAAATTAATATTTCACTCACAAAACATTGAAATTTAATGAAACATGAGATGAAAATTCATTCATGCAAATTATAATTTAATTCCCAAAACTCGTGATTGTATGAATTTCAATCTAAAACCTTCAAAATTCAGCCAAAATATTTTCATTTCTTGTACCTGAAGATCTTGAAGATATCAAAATAAACTTTTATTTACGTTGTTATGTGTTTAGAGATGTATGTAATGTACACATACTTATGCATATATTTTTGGCTCAATTCATACATAAATATTTGAATATGTACACAAGCATAATATTTATACAGATACATACATACAAATATACATACATACATACATACATACATACATACATACATACATACATACATACATACATACATACATACATACATACATACACACATACATACATACATGCATACATACATATATACATACATGCATACATACGTATATACATACATACATACATACATACATACATACATACATACATACATTCATACATATATACATACATTCATACATATATACATACATTCATACATATGTATATACATACATACATACATACATACATACATACATACATACATACTTACATACAAATATACATACATACATACATACATACATACATACATACATACATACATACATACATACATACATACATACGTACATGCAGACATACGTACATATATACATACATATTTACATACATTCATACGTACATACATACATACAGACATACATACATACATACATACATACATACATACATACATACATATATACATACAACCTTTTATCAAACAAATAAGAGCATGTAAGAATGATATATTCGGCTGTGACGAATCTTCAATACCCTTCACCACATTTGGACAGACAGAAAAACAGAAAGATGGAAAGAAAGACAGAAAGATGGACTCAACTAAATCGACTCAGATCTTTATTTTATATAAAAATTTATATACATTATGTGGTCTGAGATGATTGCTTTTTAGCTTTACACATGGAATGAAAAAGTCAATATACCCTCTTCACCATTTGTGGTGGTGGAGGGTATAAAAACAATAAGGAAACGGAAATAAAAATAACTCCACAGTTTTGAAAATCGATTGGAATCTTACGATCTCCAATATGGCTTCAAGCAAAACCTAAATGTTTTTAATTTGTATACTTCTTAAATTACTTAAGCACAGAAATATAAGACATTGATTATTTTGGACGGTAAAAAGACATGAAGACATCTTGTAATCAGAACTGCAGGGTTTAATCATATGTTGTTATGTAATACTAAAGAGCTTCGTATACCAACGGCCTATAAATAAATGTTGAATTAAATTCAATTCTTATAGCTGAGAATTAATACGGAGCGCAGGGGATCAAATTTTGTCAGAAACCTTAAAAACCGGAAAGTAAAACAGAACATAAAGGAGGCACCCAAATTAAAAATTATTCTCTCACTTCATAGAAAAAATATAAAATTCAATACTTCTTCTTATAGAAGCAAGAGAACATTTTCTTAAAAAAATATATTTCTAGATTTTCTTTTCAAAGAAAATGTCAAAATTTTCTTTTATAAAATATTTTGTCAAGAAAATTTTAAGAAAAAATTAAACAAAAATGTTCCTAAAAAATGTAAGAGAAAATTTTCGATAAATATTCTTTTAATAGAAAATTTCTTAAAAATTTCCATTAAGAACAAATTTCATTTGAATTTTCTATTAAGAGAAATTTTATAAGAAGATTTTTATTAAAATAAAATTTATGTGAAATATTTTTATAAAGAAAATTTCATTTTAAGATAAAAAAAAATCATAAAAAATCTTCTTTTAAGAGAACATTTCATAATTAATTTCTATTTAGGGCAAATTTCTTTTAAAAAAGAAAATTTTCTTTTAAAACTTTTGAGAAAATTTTTAAATTTGCAATAAATTTTCTTTCCATAGAAAATTTGCAATAAATTTTCTTTCTATAGAAAATTTCTTTCTATAGAAAATTTGCAATAAAATTTCTTTCTATAGAAAATTTGCAATAAAATTTATTTTTATAGAAAATTTGCAATAAAATTTATTTTTATAGAAAATTTGCTATAAATTTTCTTTCTATAGAAAATTTGCAATAAATTTTCTTTCTATAGAAAATTTGCAATAAATTTTCTTTCTATAGAAAATTTGCAATAAATTTTCTTTCTATAGAAAATTTGCAATAAATTTTCTTTCTATAGAAAATTTGCAATAAATTTTCTTTCTATAGAAAATTTGCTATAAATTTTCTTTCTATAGAAAATTTGCTATAAATTTTCTTTCTATAGAAAATTTGCTATAAATTTTCTTTCTATAGAAAATTTGCTATAAATTTTCTTTCTATAGAAAATTTGCTATAAATTTTCTTTCTATAGAAAATTTGCAATAATTTTTCTTTCTATAGAAAATTTGCAATAATTTTTCTTTTTATAGAAAATTTGCAAAAAATTTTCTTTCTATAGAAAATTTGCAATAAATTTTCATTCTATAGAAAATTTGCAATAAATTTTCTTTCTATAGAAAATTTGCAATAAATTTTCTTTCTATAGAAAATTTGCAATAAATTTTCTTTCTATAGAAAATTTGCAATAAATTTTCTTTCTATAGAAAATTTGCAATAAATTTTCTTTCTATAGAAAATTTGCAATAAATTTTCTTTCTATAGAAAATTTGCAATAAATTTTCTTTCTATAGAAAATTTGCAATAAATTTTCTTTGTATAGAAAATTTGCAATAATATTTCTTTCTATAGAAAATTTGCAATAAAATTTCTTT
Source organism: Cochliomyia hominivorax (assembly GCA_004302925.2). Lineage (NCBI taxonomy): Eukaryota > Metazoa > Arthropoda > Insecta > Diptera > Calliphoridae > Cochliomyia > Cochliomyia hominivorax. The sequence goes on along the minus strand of PYHX02000494.1, from coordinate 74,736,888 downwards.
CTATAGAAAATTTGCAATAAATTTGGTTTCTATAGAAAATTTGCAATAAATTTTCTTTCTATAGAAAATTTGCAATAAATTTTCTTTCTATAGAAAATTTGCAATAAATTTTCTTTCTAAAGAAAATTTGCTATAATTTTTCTTTTTATAGAAAATTTGCAAAAAATTTTCTTTCTATAGAAAATTTGCAATAAATTTTCTTTCTATAGAAAATTTGCAATAAATTTTCTTTCTATAGAAAATTTGCAATAAATTTTCTTTCTATAGAAAATTTGCTATAAATTTTCTTTCTATAGAAAATTTGCTATAAATTTTCTTTGTATAGAAAATTTGCTATAAATTTTCTTTGTATAGAAAATTTGCTATAAATTTTCTTTGTATAGAAAATTTGCTATAAATTTTTTGTATAGAAAATTTGCTATAAATTTTCTTTGTATAGAAAATTTGCTATAAATTTTCTTTGTATAGAAAATTTGCTATAAATTTTCTTTGTATAGAAAATTTGCTATAAAATCACAATAAAGAAAGGAACTCCTTTAAGAAAATCTTGGATTCCTTGAAAATTTAGTCAATTCATTTGCACACAATGACAAACACATATTTACATTCTTTTGATGTTTATGTCCTTATTTACGTATGATTTATTTTATTTAATTTGATGGTTCTTTGTGTGACTGTGTTTGTGTTGGAGTGTCGGATCAGAAGTGTGTGTATGTGGGTTTATAAGCAAGTGATGAAGGCAAATTCATTAGTAAGATTATGTTAACATTATGAAGGTGTATGTGTGTATTTGCGTGAGTGTGTGTGTGTTCTTTCAATTATTGTTAAGAATTATTTGGTTTAAGAAGGAAAATGATGGAAAAATCTTGACTTAAATCTGATTACTTAAGATTTTTATGGCAAATGGATTTTATGTTAACAAAATTTTGTTACCCCGATTAATTCATCTAAAAGGGCAAAATAGCGATTAAAGAATAGAGTATTTTTGGAAATAGACTTTAATTAAGTTTTCTTTATAATAATTAAAGTTTATTTGCAAAACTTGTTGCATTTGATTAATTCGTGCGCAAAAGTGCAATTTAAACTTCAAATTTAATTTTCTTAAACTATAAAATCCTTTTTTCAATTTAGCTACTGAGATTATCAGATTTCATTTATTTAAACACGCGATATTTTTATGCCTTCTTTTTTGCCACAATTCCGTTTGGTGTCTAAAACAAAATAGAAACTTCCGTCCAAAATTGTGAAATAAAAAGGCCTGTGTTGCCATGAAAAAGCAAAAAAACAAATAAAACAAATTGCAAAAATGCAACAGGATGGAAAAAATAGCAAAAATGCTGTCAAATCACACAAAAAAGCCTAAAAATACTAAAAATGAACAAAAGTGATGGCAAAGGTGTTGGAGTGGGTGACAAGAAATAATAACATGACTTTTACTGCCAAAACTGTAACAATTTGTCATGATCAAAATAATGTTTTTATAATAGAAATTTGAGAAATAAATGATAATTGAAAATGAAGGATAAAATTTCATGAAAAAAAAATAATAAATTTAACGACAAATTTGTGCAAAAAAGAAATTCAAAAGAAATTTTTAATAAAAACATTAACGAAAATTTCCTATAAAAAGAAAATTTAACGAAAATTTTCTTAAAAAAGAAAATTTAACGAAAATTTTCTTAAAAAAGAAAATTTAATGAAAATTTTCTTAAAAAAGAAAGTTTAACGAAAATTTTCTTAAAACAGAAAATTTAATTTAAATTTAAATTTTCTTAAAAAAAGTTTAACGAAAATTTTCTTAAAAAAGAAAATTTAACGGAAATATTCTTAAAAGAAAATTAAACGAAAATTTTCTTAAAAAGGAAAATTAAACGAAAATTTTCCTAAAAAAGAAAGTTTAACGAAAATTTTCTTAAAAAACAAAATTTAACGAAAACTTTCTACAAAAAGAAAATTTTAATTTTTTCACTGAAATTAAATTTCTTATTTATTTATTATTTTCAATATTTTTCTTCTTTTTATCTAAAACAACTAAAATTATATCTGTTTTTATTTAATACAAAATAAATTTTTCTTTTATTTGTAAATTTTTATTGGCAGCGTATTTCCTGGTCATAAAATGTTCCGCTATTATTATTACTCACGATATAATTTGGTATCTTGATATATGGAAATGCCACTTTAATAAGGAGGTTCCTAATTATAGACTTTCATAAAATATGATTTCTTCAAAATGGTTTACTTTAGTTTCAAATCACAGGAATTGATCAAACTCTTTTAAAAGGCTTTTAATTCTAAGAATGGGAATAATATTTCCAGCTCCAAAAGGAAGAAAAGGAGAAAACCTTTAAAATGTCTTTATACCTTTTTTAAATTCATGGACTATAAAATATCTGAAAAAGTTCATTTACGTTCATATAAATATTTGCAACATCATACAACATTAAGATGAGACAGACTCAAAGTAACCCGTAGACTTAACTCTAGTCTGATGGGACTAGACTAACTCTAGTCTGATGGGACTAACTTAATTCTAGTCTGATGGGACTAGAGTAGACTCTAGTCTGATGGGACTAGAGTAGACTCTAGTCTGATGGGACTAGAGTAGACTCTAGTCTGATGGGACTAGAGTAGACTCTAGTCTGATGGGACTAGAGTAGACTCTAGTCTGATGGGACTAGAGTAGACTCTAGTCTGATGGGACTAGAGTAGACTCTAGTCTGATGGGACTAGAGTAGACTCTAGTCTGATGGGACTAGAGTAGACTCTAGTCTGATGGGACTAGAGTAGACTCTAGTCTGATGGACTAGAGTAGACTCTAGTCTGATGGACTAGAGTAGACTCTAGTCTGATGGGACTAGAGTAGACTCTAGTCTGATGGACTAGAGTAGACTCTAGTCTGATCGGACTAGAGTAGACTCTAGTCTGATCGGACTAGAGTAGACTCTAGTCTGATCGGACTGGACTAGAGTAGACTCTAGTCTGATCGGACTAGGACTTAGTGACGGCTAGAGACTCTAGTCTGATCGGACTAGAGTAGACTCTAGTCTGATCGGACTAGAGTAGACTCTAGTCTGATCGGACTAGAGTAGACTCTAGTCTGATCGGACTAGAGTAGACTCTAGTCTGATCGGACTAGAGTAGACTCTAGTCTGATCGGACTAGAGTAGACTCTAGTCTGATCGGACTAGAGTAGACTCTAGTCTGATCGGACTAGAGTAGACTCTAGTCTGATCGGACTAGAGTAGACTCTAGTCTGATCGGACTAGAGTAGACTCTAGTCTGATCGGACTAGAGTAGACTCTAGTCTGATCGGACTAGAGTAGACTCTAGTCTGATGGACTAGAGTAGACTCTAGTCTGATCGGACTAGAGTAGACTCTAGTCTGATGGGACTAGAGTAGACTCTAGTCTGATGGGACTAGAGTAGACTCTAGTCTGATGGGACTAGAGTAGACTCTAGTCTGATCGGACTAGAGTAGACTCTAGTCTGATCGGACTAGAGTAGACTCTAGTCTGATCGGACTAGAGACTCTAGTCGGACTAGAGTAGACTCTAGTCTGATCGGACTAGAGTAGACTCTAGTCTGATCGGACTAGAGTAGACTCTAGTCTGATCGGACTAGAGTAGACTCTAGTCTGATCGGACTAGAGTAGACTCTAGTCTGATCGGACTAGAGTAGACTCTAGTCTGATCGGACTAGAGTATTAGTTTAGAGTAAATTCTAGTCTTATTAAATTAGAGTACATTCTAGTCTTAGAGAAAATGTAATTCATAGACTAGAGTAGTCTTGACTAGTCTAGAGTAAACTCTAGTATGGCTCTACTAGTATAATCTCTAGTTTACACTCTCAATTATCTATACAAAGCTGTTGTCTGATTTAACAAGGCTAACAAATGCCTGTTCAGAACTGCAGGTATTTTTTTCCAAAATTATCTCGTATCCTCCAATTTTGTTTTTTGCGGTACTTAAAAAGAAGATAAAATTTCATATCATAGACAATAAAAAGAACTTCAAAACACTTCTCTTACACTCCAAAATATATCGTTTTTTTTCATTGGAAAAAATTTTCCGGTTTGTTGAATTTTGTTTTGTTGTTGTTGTTCTCTCTCTTTCGCAAAAATAAAAAATAAATTATTCATAACGGTATTTTTTAATGTTTAATTTTTTCTCTCTTTTTTTGTTTCTTTACAGGTGAGTAACTTTTGATATTAAAGCTTCATATACCATGATGTAAGTATTTGTATATACCATCACTCCTCTCAAGTGCCATAGAAGCGAGAAGGCGGTGAGAGTATGTTAAGATATGGAACGTTAACAAGGTCATAGAAATATTGTAGATGTTAAGAAATTTAAGATGTTGTAAATGAAACTGGATTAATATTTGGGATGATATTTGATATTTTAGAGTATTTAACCTTTATTTTCCTTAATTTAGGCAATAAAAATTCTTAGGGCGTCTATATAGAGTTGAGATCATGAAGGCATTTAAATGTCACTTAAATGGGTTTGAAATTCTCTCATTATCTTTTAATTGTTTTAAAATATTTTATTGCCCTTCAGTTGGAATAAAATAATACATTTTCGTCTCTTAGTTTTGGAAAAAAGAGGGAATTTATTTTATAATTAGTTTTGTGTTACGTGATCAATTTCATGAAATTGTTATTTATATTTATTTCATGTTTAATTTATTACTTAAGACATCATTTCTCTGGAGCGATAGTCATATTAATGTTACCTTAATTATGATTTAAGTTCGTCTATTTACATTTAATTAGTTTTATTAAACTGAAAATGAATACAAATTTTCATTAATATTTTATATGCCCTCCACGACCACTACAAGTGGTGAAGAGGGTATAATAACTTTGTCATAAGATTCCATGATGTATATATATTTTTGCATAAAATCAAAATCTGAGACGATTTAGCAGTACCCATCTGTCTTTCTGTCTGTCTGTCTGTCTGTATGTTGTCGGTTCGCTTACATCCACAATTACTGACCTGAGTATTTGTCATGGTCCTAAGAGGTTTTCCAGCAAAATCACTTAAGTATATTAAAAGCTACAGACCGTTATCTGAGACATCCTCTATATTCAACATTAGCTGTAACATTATGTTATATATACTTCATTAACACTTCAAAAATTATCAAAATCGGTTCAGCCGAAAAAAAGTGTTCTTAAGTTATATAAAGAAAAACTTTTATATATTGAATGTGTTTGTGAGTTTGTAGGTGAGTGTGTATGTCAGTATGCTCAAACCATAATGTATTTGCTTCACATGTATTTGTGGTGGAGGGTATTGAAGATTCGGCATAGCCGAATATAGTATTCTTTATATTTTTTGTTTTTGACATTGAAATATTTTTAAACCCATAATTTCTCGCTCTCTTTCTCTCTCTCTATCTTGCCTTTTCTCTGACAACTTTATTTTACTTTGTTCAAAAGAATAATAAAATAAATAATAAAAATTATTACTTAATATTTAAATCATAATAAAATATATAAATTGAGTAAAAATAACATCTGTTTTGTTGAAATTTTGTTGTAAACTGTAAATATTTCCTTTTCCTTTGGGGGGGGGGGTGAAAGAGAAAAGGGAGTTAAGAGTAAATCATGTTAATAAGGAAATTGTAGCACGTTTCAAAATATTCAAACAATAAATACATCGACAACAATAATAATCCCTCCTATTACATTAATGCCACTTGCTACTATGCCACCAATAACAGCACCAACAACAACTAAACAAAAAATCTAATGAAGCACAAAAAATATTTGTTGTTTGTTTTTCAAACATCAACAACTGAATTTCAGTTTGTTTTCCTGTTGTTGTTGTGTGTGTGTGTGTGTGGGGGGAATTAAACAAAACGATTCGATTGCAAGTAATCGGGGAGTATTTTGTCTAAAGTCAGCTGGAGCATCATTAAAATATTTTTGTGTGGAAAATGCTTTTGGAATAATAATTTCATATTATTTTTCGGGGATTTTTTTTGTTTATTCAAACAAAGTTTGATATTGACACAAAATCAGAAGTCAATAAGAACTATTTTTTTTATTTTTTTGACTTCGTCGAAAGAATAGTTAAAAGTCCAAAGTTTAGTTATAAACTATTTAATACAAAGTACATTATTAAATTACCACTTTAATCCTGACCACAGTGTGAACTTAAATGAAGACTATAAAGCTCAATATTGTAAAAAATATAGTTTGAAAAACTTACTTCAGTCACGCTATATCAAATTATATGCTAACTATATCAACAATATTCCAGACTATGAACCAACTTATAGTCCAAACAACGAATCAAATTATAATTCAGACTGTTGAGTAAACTATAAAAAAGGTTATTGTCCTGATTAGACTCGAAGCTAGCTAAAGTCCACACCACAGTATAAAAATTTCTTCTATAGTCCAATTAAATGTCCAGATTACAGTTTAACTTATATTGTAGTGTAGAGTATAGTTCAGTTAAAAGACTAGATTATAAAAGAGTCTATAATTCAGATAAAAATCTAAATTAAAGTCCAAACTTCTGTTCAGTTAATACTAGATTATACTCCAGACTACAGTTCAGTTAATAGATTAAATTATAGTTGATATAAATCAGTTTTGCAGTTTATATAGTAGTTTATAGACCAGATTATAGTGCAAATAAAACACAAGATTTTCGTCTAGACTTCAGTCAACTAGACAAACTGACCAAATTATATTATAGACTACAGTCCAGTTAGATTATGGTGTAGACTATAGTCAAGTAAATAAACTTAATTATAGTCTTTACTATAACCTAGTTAAATGACTAATTTTAAGTCTATATTAAAGTTCAGTTTTTTTTTTACCAGATTATAATCTTAACTATAGTCAAGTTCATAGATTAGGTTAAAGTCCAGAATATATTCCAATTTATAGTTTATATTATATAGTCTATAGTCCAGTTTATAGCACATGTTATTATAGTGTAGTTAATAGTCCAGATTCTTATCTAGACTGTAGTTTATTTTATAGACTAAGTTAAGTAAATTTCAAAAATTTTTCTCTTTATAAAATTTCAAAAATGTTTCTCTTAATAAAATTAAAAAAAAACTCTTAAGAAAATTTAAAAAAATCCCTTAAGAAAATTTTTCAAAATTTTTCCTTAAAAAAATTTAAAAAATTATTTTTTAGAAAATGAAAAAAAAAATCTCTTAGAAAATTTAAAAAATTTTTCTCTGAAGAAAATTTCAAAAACTTTTCTTTTAAGACATTTGAAAAAAATTTCTCTTAAGAATTTAAAAAAAAAAAATTCTCTTAAGAAAATTTAAAAAAGAATTTCTCTTTATAAAAATTAAAAAAAAAAAATAAGCAAATTGAGAAAAAATCCTTTACAATTTTAAACCAAAAATTTCCCTTAAGTAATTTTTAAAAAATTATTTCTTAGAAAATTTTAAAAACCTTTTCTCTTAGAAAATTTCAAAAATTTTTCTCTTAAGAAATTAAAATTTCTTAAATTCATAAAAAATTTCTCTTAAGAAAATTTCATAAAAAATTTCTCTTAAGAAAATTTCATAAAAATTTCTCTTAAGAAAATTCATAAAAATTTCTCTTAAGAAAATTTCATAAAAAATTTCTCTCAAGAAAATTTCATAAAAAATTTCTCGTAAGAAAATTTCATAAAAAATATCTCTTAAGAAAATTTCATAAAAAATTTCTCTTAAGAAAATTTCATAAAAAATGTCTCCTAAGAAAATTTCAAAAAAATTTCTCT